>PVHY01016793.1:0-24485 GCA_004024945.1 Uropsilus gracilis
GGAGGGCCAAGGGAAGGGGAAGGGAAAGGGAGGGAGGGAATGGAGAGGGAAGAGGAGGGGGAAGGAGGGGAGAGGGAGGGTCTTCTCCCACAGGCAAGCCCCACTAACCTTATCCTCATGTCATTGTGCCATCTCTTCCCTCCCACACACTAGAAGACTAACCCTTCTACCAGATAGGGGAAAACTACATGTTGGCGGTTTCCCCGTGTTTACTAGGGCCAGGAGGCAGGGCTGTCTGCTCCGCTTCCACAAAGAAACATCTCTCCCCACAAGATTCAGGGTCCCTGCCCCCCTCCCCCAACACCCCCTCCCCTCCACATGCCCCCACCCCCCCAAAGATGCTGTCGAAGAGGAAGAGGAGTTAGGCCCTTGATGTGGCTGCACACAGACCAGAAACAGACAGATGGGACCACAGAGTTACAAGTACTCCAGGGTCTGAGCCCTAAGCCCCCCAGCACGGTGAACCCCAAGTTGAGGCGCAGATGCCCGTACCCCCACCACCAAGCTGGGTTCTGCCTTTTCTCCGAGGAAAGGTCACCATTCCTCTGGCTCAGTGGGTTCCCACTGGGGGTGACCTTGCCACCTCCTCCAGGGAGCCCTTGGCAATCCTGGTGGCATTTTTGGGTGGTCCACATGAGGGGGAGAGGATGCTACTGACCAAGCAGGGACACTGCTGAACCTCCTGCAAGTGGGCACTGGACCCACTGTGAGGAACCACCCGGACGTCGGCACAGCTGAGGCCCAGACTTTGCAGCGGGACCCTACCTGGCCCCCTCCTGCCGGGGCTCCACCCAATTCCTCCTTTTCCTGCCATTTTTATGATGCCAAGAATCTCACTGCATCCATTTACTTATCCGAACTATTCCAACGTCCTGGCCTCAGTTTCCCCAGATGCACACTCAATCTCGCCGAAATGCTCTTCCTCATCTTTAGTGAGCTGACAACTTCTATCACTTTCATATCTGAATTCTTTTTTTATTATTATTTAAATACTTTATTTATCTATCTATATCTTTCACATCATTGTAGTCCCCGGGGGTCACCCACCAACTCCCTTCCCTGGAAGACCCTCAAACTAATAAAAATGGAACTACCATTTGACCCAGCAATCGCTCTTCTGGGAATCTACTCAAAGGAGACTTCAGTTCTTATACAAAGGGACACCTGCACTCAGATGTTTACAGCAGCACTATTTATAATTGCAAGGACATGGAAACAACCCAAATGTCCCAAGACAGACGAATGAATGAAAAAGATGTGGTCTATAGACACACTGGAATATTACTCATCAGTGAAAAATGACAAACTTGACGAATTTGAGATAACATGGATGGACCTAGAAGAAATCATATCAGCAGAAAAAAAAATGTCAAGAAGAAAAAGACAGAAACCAAATGGTTTTACTAATAGATGGAACATAGGAAAAACAAACAAAAGCTCAGGAGGAAAAGTCAAAAACAGCTAACAAACAAACTACAGTACACAACTGGGAGGGGGGAGGGGGGGAGATGAATGGGAGCAGCCGGGGAAGGGAGGTGGTGGGTGACCCACATCTGAATTCTTTTTGCAAAGAGAAAAAGCAAAAAGCAACCGCCGGCCACAGCCCTGTTGAGCGGGAGGGAGAAGACGTTGCTTCCTACTCACGGTTAATGAGCTTCAACATGTTTAAACAGTCGGTCCTCATTACGCCCGTCAAACACCCCTTGGACGCCCGGGAACGCTCTGCGCGGGGTCTGACTCGCGGCCTCCAGTACTTCTGTTTTACATGTTAAAATAAGGTCCCAGCCTACAGAATCTGTTTTCCCCCGTTCTTTTTTTAATAGCTGTGTTTCCAGCTGGTTTTATTTAAGGCTGTGCTTTTGATCTCTTTTCAATTCTGGGCCTCGCTCCAACTTGGCTGTCAATATTTCAAAAGCTCCCCAGGAGACAGCCTGGCATAGAGGAGGCCCTTTGCCAGCCGGGCTTGCTGGTCTACCCGCCCGTTGGCTTGATGAGTGTGCTGGGTACCCCTGCCCAACCCCATCATGCATCGACTAGGGAAAGCATCTTTCCTGAGACGCTGCCTGGGGCACTGGAGACTCACAGGGAATGGGAGCCGCATGGAATTACGTAATTCACTTCGTCCAACAGACACCTCTACAAATGAGAGTGTTGTGACGTCGAGAATGGAAGAGTCTGAATCAGGAATCAGGAAATCTGCTTTCTGATTCTCATCCAACCCTGGCTCCTCCGAGCTAAGGTGCTGCAGCAGGTAAGGATGGAACCATGAAATGGGTGAAAACTGGCCTCCAGCCTCTTGCTATTTTGCCTTGCAGTGAAGCATTTCCTATGTGCCACACATTGTTTCCTGCCCTGTCCCCATCACTATTCAGCCATCCCTTTGCTCCTATACACTTCAGTGCCTGTAGGGGGTTTCTCGGATACCTGCTTCTGTTCCTTCCTCCATGCCCCAGTGTCATCCAGTCACCACTCCCATGGTCAAGAGCAGCCTTGACAGCACAGGTGACCATCACCCCCCCACCCCATGCCCTGACGGTCAACCATGTGTCCCCATCTCCAAAGAATCCTTGCCTATTCTCTCATCAGTGACCCAGGAGCCAGTTCCTTTTCCATCTCCGTCCCTGGCATTCTCCCATAATCTCTTCATGCCTTGCTCATTCTAAAAACCTGATTGCAAAGGACTACACTTAAAATTCTGGTTGGAAAAAAATGTCACAAAGGGAAATATACTTGCAGGACATAGCACCAATTTAATGTTGATGTTCCAAGCATCAGGCGATCTCCTAGAACTTGGTAAGAAATAAAAAACTTACCAAGGAAGTAATAGAAAAGTGATTAAAGGGTTTGTACAAGACATTTTAAGGGAAGATAGGAAACTTCTTCACCCTGAAAGTTCCCATAATAAATACACTTAAATTGAAACGACAAAGACTATAATCTATAAAATCTAATTTATATGCAAAGATCTTAAAGTTTGATAATACCCATATGTGAAGAAATATTTTCGTTCATTGCTGAGAGAAACTTCCATTGGTACAACTTGAAAGCAAATTGGTCAGTGATTCCTATTAAATTAAAATTCAAATAAATGTGAACTCAGCAATTTAAGTTCCCAAAAGTTACTGCACAGATACACTTTCACAAGGGTGACATGATCCTCTCCAACAATACCCCATGTTGCTCTGTTTCTTTAACAGCCGTCTGCTGGAGATGATGTATGTGCCTTAATGATAAAAGAGCCTGATGGAATCAATCCAGATGCCACCTTTCAAGATTACAGGAAGCAACTATATATATATAAAGAGAAACGGGCTCTATTTGTTAGTTCAGCATGACCTACAACACACACTTTCAAGGGTCCAATATGGGTGCATAAGCCTCTACCTGGGTTTTGCATGATGTAGTTCGTGGGGGGACCCTTCGAGCCTCCCCCCACCTGTGCAGTTTATACACAGGATATGTAGAGAGGACCTCGTGGGGATCTGGTGACCCCAGAGAGAGAGAGAGAGAGAGAGAGAGAGAGAGAGAGCTGGGGAGCTGAAATCCTATGGAGGGAAGGAGGGTGAGCAGTGGACTTTCTTGCATTGCCTTTTGTCCTTCTGACTTACAAGACACATGTCCCTGCCTCCAACATGAATTAAAAACAATGAGATGAAGAAACAAAACAAAGGAGCAGATAAGACGAAACCAAAACAAACCCTAGAACTCTGATGCAGAAGGGAGATGCCAGCAAGGGGGAGGCAAGGATGGCCACACCGAGGGAGGGGTCCATGGGCAGGGGATCAGTGGTGGGTGGAGGTGGTGACATATATCTGCAGATGCTCTGAACATGTATCTATAATTCCCCTTAATTATGAAGCACTGTAGGCCAGCATGACCTCAATTAAAAACATGCATTTTAAAGCTTAAAAACAAGACACTGGTAAACTGAACCCATAAGACAGCCCCTCGTACCTCTGTCTCCCACGCTCTGTTTTCCTTATCTGCATCCCCTAGGTTGTCTGCAAGGCCTCTCTCCAGGCTGTACCTGCATCTCTGCAGGTGGAAAGGAAGCATGATGAGGCAAAACTGTCCCTAGGAGCACATCACCAGTAAGGGGTCTCCCCAAAGATGCAGCCCCCCACAACCAAGGCATGCGTCACCACAAGGAGACAGGGGATGTTTCTGCACATGGAGCCATGTGGCAGGTCACTCTAGTGCAAGAAGCAAAAGACCAAGCTGTGCACACCTGGTATACACCTAGTATACACCTGGTTGTCCGCAACAGGCCGGGCCGTGTCTTCCATGTAGCAGCTCGGTGTGTATTTGCAAATGGATGAACGCACAGATCGCAATGCCGAACCAACGGGGGATGTGTTACTACCTGGGAAACACCCTTCCCCATGGCAAGCTGAGGCGAGTGGACACTTTAATCACTCGCTCTCTGCCTCTCTGAGATGATGACCTGCTGCTCAGAGTCTTAAGAGCCACGGTGTCATTTCTGTGAAGTGTCACTGTCCGAGGAGAGCAGGTCTGTCTTCATGATCCCACTGTGACCAAAGGTAGGACTCTTTCCAACAGGGTAGTGAGATGGAGGCCAAGTGTATTGCTTTTAGCCATTGACTTAAGACTTGCTCTGTTCAGAGCAAACCAAAAGTAAAGGGTAGAAAACCTTCTGTCACTGTGAAAAGATATGGAATTGTTTTGAAACACATTTATTCTAGATACATATGACCATTAACCAGAATATTCCAAACCAGTTGTTCAGTGGTGTTCTGGAAAATTATATATATATAAACTTTCTATGAAACTTTATATAAACTCTATATTAAAAAATAGAAAGCTGCCCTGAGATATTAGAGGAATGCGTGAGACTGAGCTTTCTCCCTCGAACTTTCTATTCTGAGTTCCTTCCCCTGATTTTTCCCTTCACATCTCTTGCTACTTTTATTTTTGTTATTTTGCTGTCACTTCTTGGCGATTTGACATCTGGCAATAGCATCTTCTCTTCTTCACCATGCTCACGACTTCTAATTTTATTTCTCCTCATAACAATAAAAGATTATCAGGAAAAATCATAAAGCCAAACTGGTGAGGAAATAGAGGGGTTTGATTTAGCAATACAGGATTCATAATCTTTTCTTTGCAGGTCATAAAGTAGTTCAGTATTTCTCATGGAGGATAAATATTCCTCCTGGACTTGGTAGTCCAGGCAGGCAACCTCTTTCCTGACCTCTGCACCAGGAGCTTGACCCAGATGCTTGAATGAGTGTCCCGAGAGAGGGAAGTATTGGACCCAGAGCCATATGCACGCATCTCCCATCTTCATTCTCTGTCTCATTCACCAGCTATCAAACCTTCTCATTTCCTTCATGACATTGGGAATCATTACTTCCATCCTGCAAGACTTATTTATTCTTTACAAAACATGCATTGCGATTTCATAAGCACTATATGACGGATGAGAATAAATTATTAAATGAAAAAAGTTTATGAGTCTAGGGTATACAGCATCTGATAAAATAAAGAAAGGTCATTGGAAAGCCTAATTGAAGAGACTACAAATATATTTAACAATTGCAGGCTAAATATTTTAAGACACTGAGGGAAAGGTGAACCTATAAGCAGGACTTTGAAAGAGTAGAAATGTGATTTCCTAAAAATAGCAAACAAATGTATGTTTATTCCAGGTGTATTTATTGAGCATTTGCTGTGTTCCAGTCCTCCAGATGTCAGGGATACAGCCACTCACAAGACAAAAGAAGTGCCCTGGTGAAACTTATAGGTAAATAGAGATACAGCTGATAAACAAAACAAGTATATACACTGCTTAATCCTAGAACTATTAAGTTAACCAATCAAGTCCAGTTACCAATGTCTCCTCTAAATGAGAGCATCTTGAGAACTGTACAGTTGCATATAAGTTCTTAGTGAACACAAGTATTCACACATGTGTTTGAATGATAGGTTGATGATAGACAGAAATAGTGATGTAGAGATAGAGATATACACCAGTAGTGATACATAGAATAGAAAGAAAAGATGATAAGGCAGGAGCCAGGGACTTTCATCACTTGGTATTTCAGGCACAAAGAACTAAGATTTTAAGACTGGCAACAAAGAGGTTTCACCGAGAAGAGATAGTTGATGAATAACCTGGATAGATGACCAAGTGAATAGGAAATAAACAGCAAGAGTGGTGAGAATCGTTCAGCTTCTGGACATTTTGGGGTCAGAAATGGTAGATCTGTTGACAGATTATTAAAAGACTCTGGGAAAAGATACACAGCTCGTACGTGGTCATATTTAACTCAGTAGCAATTAAACATGTAAATGAAGAGATCCTGAGTTTTAGGGAGGACTGAGAATATAAAATTTGGAACTATCCGCATACTGATAAGATTTAAGATTGCTAGAGTATATGAGATCCTCTTGCAAGATAAGGAGAGCAAAGACTGAAGCCTCAGCCACTCCAAGAGGCAAGGAGATGGGTAGAAACATTGAAGACTGCGGAAAATTGACCAGTAAGTTGGGAAGAAGAACAGCACAGACCCTGAAGCCTAGCAGAGAAAGAGTTTAAAGGAGGAGGGAAAAAAGAAATGCAAGTGAAAAGTCAATAAGAATTACTGAAGACCAATGGCTGTGTGTGCTTAGTCACTGTTCTGAGAGATGAAAATACAACAATGAGCAAAAGAAGATAAACACCCTAGTCTCCTATTCAGTTAAGATGTGGCTACAGGATCCAGTATCTTAACATCAGTTGCCCATGGCAGAGGCAGTCTCTAGCTGTGGGACACAGCAGGGTGGGCTCAGGCATGAAAGAGAAAAGTTAGAGACACTGAGTGAAGTCCTGTCTTTGAATTTTACTCTATAGACAAAAGAGTGGAGAAAGTAAAATCGGGTCGAAAAGGGGCAGAAGTTGCCAACTAGCAAGCCACAGGTAAAAAAAATCCTTTTAAAATTCAGCTTCTGCCACCCAGCTTCTTACCAGATCCTTCTCACCCATGCATGGCAGTTGCCAGTCAAATACAATTTCAACAGGGTTTTATTAAAGAAGGAAAATTAACCAGGAAAAACGAAAAGTTTTTGAAACCACAAGTGGCAGTTCTCTTACCCCAGTCACCAACATTCTCAGTCCCACAGGTCCCAAAGACACATGTCTAAGATGTCACACATGTCCATGCCCTTTGCCCCTCCACACCTGAGTCAGGCACTCTGCAAAGTCCAGTCTTTCTCTGGCATCTTTTCTTTGCTTCTTCTCTCTCCAGTGTTCTGAGCAGCTCTGCTTCTTCTCCAAGGCTCATCAAACTTCTTCCACAATTGCTAAGGCACAAATCAGCTTTCCCCATCCCTGGCCATCTCCAGGTACCAGCTCACGATGCCGCCTTGCTGCGGTGCCACCCTCTCCACACAGGCCACTCTTCTGCCAGTCACCATGGCTTCTTGCCACCTCCAGCTCACTCTTCCAGGGGACTTCCCCTGGCCAGGTCTTGTGGGCCTGATTTCTCAGTCCTCCATGCTCATCTTCTTCCTTTCTTTCCTTTTATCTCCACCCTCTCTTCCCGCTTCCCATTTTCTCCCATGGTTCTTTTAGTCTCTGGCGCCAATAGCCCTTTTCAACTACGTTATTACCCTATATCAAAAAGGAAGCTGTGGTGGTTGATCTTATGCAACTGGATCACAGGTGCTCAAGTGCTTGCTCAAGCATTATTCTGGGCGTTGCTGTGAGGAAGCTCAGCACTTAAGGTAGACTGAGTTGAGCAGGTTGTTGCTGGAATGTGTGTGCGTCTCATCCAGTCAGCCCAAGGCACAAATGGAACAGAAGCAAAGACCCTCCCACGAGTGAGAGACTTGTTGCTGCCTCACAGTCTCTGATCTGGGCCAGGGGCTCTGCCCGCCTTGGAAGAGGCCTGGACGAAGTCGGTTCTCCCAGCCCGTGTTCTCCAGCTCACTCTGCAGACCTGGGACCAGCCAGCCCCACACGGTAAGTCCATTCCTTCTGATCAGCTCCTTCTCTCACATGCGCAACCTCTTGGCTATGACTCTCTGGAGAACCGTAGCAAAGCAGAGGTCGATTTCTGTTTATTTGCTCATTTGTTTTGATGCCCAGGAAGTAACCACATGCTGTGGGCTGGAGAAGGAGGCCCTGGAGCAAAGGGGAGAGAACTGAGGAGGCAGAGGAGAGGGTTACAGGTGGAGGGATAGCCTTGGAAGGAGGCGAGAAGCTGGATGGGACCTGCAGATGTGGAGGTGCTGGGAGGACCGAGTATGGCATCCTGCCCACAGTTCCCAGTGAGCACTGCGGTGGACGCCGGAGTGACATGTCCTCTTCCTTAGAAAGAGGCCAAGGGCAGCTGTAGTCAAGCTCTGAGGTGACTCTTGTAGGGGAGGGGTGACTCTAAAGCCCGTGACTGTGTCCTTGTGAGAGGCCTGGTGAGGACAGAGATGCACCTGGAGAGCCCATGGCTCCGGTCAGCAGAGCCAGGAGTGAGGCATCTGTCACCCAAGGGTTCTCAGCGGCCAGCGTCTGTCAGTAGCCAGCAAGGGGGGCCCTCACACAGGTCTCCGAGGGGACCAGGCCTCCTCCAGCATGGACTTGGTTTCCGCAACTTTAAGAGAATGAGTCTCTATCCCTTGAAGATGCCCAATCTGCAGAGTCTCTTAGCACAGCCCCAGGAAACTAGGTCTCAGAGGCCCCTCTCCCTCCTTGGGAAAGGGGGTAGCAGTGCCATGGGGACTGAAGCCCCACTGCAGGTAGGAGTGGCAGGTTCTTTCTTTTTAATGTCTTTAATTGATCATTTTTTACTTACTTATGTATGTATGTGTATGTGTATGTATATATATAGCTATATGTGTGTATGTATATATAGGACATCATTGCATTCCCCAGGGTTCTCCCTCCACCCTATCACCCATGGACCTTCATCTCAGTCTTCTGTGCTCCTCCCTTCTCTGATTTCTCCCTCTCCCCTCCCCCTCCCTAGCAGCCCACCCCAGCTCCACACTCAACTTATTTTGACATTTTCCTGGCCTTTTGTTTGTTACTCTTATAGCCCATCTATAGGTGAGACCACACAGTTTCTGTCTTTTTCTTTCTGACTTATTTCTGCTAATATGACTCCCTCCAAGTCCATCCATGTTATCACAAGGCTTCAAAGCCATCATTGTTCAAGCAGTATGGTACCAGAACAAAGACAATCAGACCCACGGAACAGAATTAAGCGCCCTGAACTAAAGCCACATGTATACAGTCAACTGATTTTCGACAAAGGGGCAAAAAGCACGCACTGGTACACGCATGGTTTCGTCAGTAAATAGTGCTGGGAAAAGTGGACCACAACATGCAAAAACATGAACCAGGACAGCTGCCTCACACCATGCCCAAAATGGCGGGTCCTTTCATGGACTCGGTGGCACATCCAAGGCTGATACCTGGGAGAGAGGTTGCAGACAACAGCGTATTGATTCCCGTCTCCTGCCCTCTCTCCAACTACCGGCTATGACGTCACTGCCCATGGCAGCTTGCCAGGAGGGATGGGACGATCAAGGTCATGCGCTTTTGCAAGTTCCCTACAGCGTCCTGCCCACAGTTCCCAGTGAGCACTGCAGTGGATGCTAGAGTGACATGTCCTCCCAGCGGCCACCTGCTAGAGTAGACTCAGCCGTCCGTGTCTGCATGGGACCAGCAAGGACCAGCAATGCGGCTCTCCACTCAAGGACACACCCTTGGCACTGGACAGCAGATCTGACCCTCTCCAGCTGTCCAAATGCCTCTGAAGACATGTGCTGTGTGGAGCAGAGTGAAGAGAAGGCCCCTCCTGCATACCTTTGCCCCAGAGGACACAGAGGAATTCCCTCTTCTCTGAAAGCGGAAACCAGGGGAAAAGGCTCTCTGGCTCCTAATAATGGGTCTTAAGCATCAGCCAAGAGATGATACTTGAGCTCAGCCTCGCTGGGGAAATTTGCATTTCCATAATCCTGCACAGCGTTTAATAGCACCCCACGGAGAGAGACAGCTATGGTGATTCTGAAGTCTAATTACAAGGAGGCCTAAGCCAAAAAGCTGTACATGAGAGAGTGCGGGAATGCCAGCCAGGCCAGTATCCATGCAGCAAAGTTCCAACAAACGAACAAAGAAGAATGCAGACATTCCCACGGCTGCTTTCAAAATACATTTTATTCTTCCAGCGAAAGCACATGTTTTGGCTTCAGACTAGCTGCAGCTAAGTTCTGGCTCTGAATGGGACGATCTTGAGCGAAGTGTCACTTTCTGCCCCTCCCCCCATGTGCTCCAAGGAAAGAAGAATCGGAATTCACATCTGGCCCAGGCTCTGTGATACCCCCTTCAAGTCCAGGGTGTTGCTCCATTCTGGACCCAATCAGGCTGCCCTCTGACCTCCCAGGGTCATGATTTGGGCCCTGAAATGCTGTGGCCGCCCACTTGCGGTGAGCAGTTGGAGAACTTCGAGCTGCTCACACTGAGGACAATGACAGGGAGTTGCAGGAATGAGAAGGGGGGACCCAAAGTGGTCCCGGTCATGAGGAATGTTGCCAGACTGGGAATGTGTGTGATGAGCTGACAAAAGACGGAAGTGCATGAGTGGGTAGGTGAGTATGAGAGTGAGTGAGTGCGTGCGTGAGTGGGTGTATGCATAGAAGGGTGAGTGGATGAATGAATGAGGAGTGGGTGAGTGGGTGGGTGGGTGAGTGGTGGGTGAGTGGGTGAGTGGGTGGGTAAGTGGGTGGGTGAGTGGGTGGGTGGTTGGGTGAGTGGGTGGGTGATTGGGTGAGTGGGTGGGCAGGTGAGTGGGTGAGTGGATGAGCGAGTGAGTGGGTAAGTTGGTGAGTGAATGCGTGAGTGGATGAATGTGTGGAAGGGTGAGTGGATGGATGAATGAGTAGGTGAGTGGGTGAGTGAGTGGTTGGGTGAGTGGTCAGTGAGTGAGTGAATGGATGAGTGGAGGAGTGAGTAGATAAGAGAATCTCTAATTCTCCTACAAAGGAAAAACAACAAAATCCCAGAAGGCATATTCGTGTCAGTGAACCTGAATACAACTGCTGGATATCTTGCTTTTCATCTTCTGTATATAATCTCACATATTATATATAAATATCATATATCATATATATAGATCACATATGTACTGTATCATTATCCACCTAAGTAATTGAGATACCAATGTTATTGTCAGTAACATGCATGGATCTGAGTGAGCAATTGATGCCCTTTGACAACTATCTCCAAGCCTGTACAGCAACCAAGCCTGTAACAAAACCTCAGTAATCATTACCCTTTGCACTCAAACCTGTCAACTTGCCGGCCCCCACCCACCCACCTCCAGAGTTCACTTCCTTCCCGCTTGCCAGCCCGACTGGAGCTCCCTGCTCCTGGAGGTCACATCAAAGGAAGCTTGTGGCTTATCTCTGATGCCTTCTCTGAGTGTCCAGTGGATGGCAAGTCATGTCCATCTCTCTTCTGCAAACGGACATTTGGATGCGTCCAGGGTTTCTTGGCTAATTTGAATGAAACTGCAATCAATACTCATGTACAGATCTCTCTTGCAGACATATGTTTTCATTTCTGTTGGGTAAATATCTAGGGGAGAAATTGATGATTACAAAGTTGGTATATATTTAACAGTAGAAGAAATTGCTGAACAGTTTCCCAGCGCGTGGCATCTCACACACTCACCAGCAGATTGTCAGAGCTACAATCACTCTGCATTTGTCCCTAATTTGGAAATGTGAAGCTTCAATTTCAGCCATTTGAGCTGATGAGTATAATGCGCCACTGTTTTCAACTTGCTTTTCCTTAACATCTCATTTTAAGGACAATCTCTTCCTGGGCTTAAACAACATTCACATTTCCTCTTTCTGCAAGTATTTGCCCTAGTCTTTTGCACCTATATTTAAGACTTTAAGTTCATTCTTTGCATATTGAGGATACATGTTCATCAAGATATGTGATTATCAAACACTTCTTCCTATTTGTGATTTGTCTGCTAATTTTCAGAACTGACATCTGATGACTCAAAGTTTTCCTATTTGTATGACTGTCAGTTGATTCTTTTTCCTTTTATAGCTATTGCATCTCGAATTCTATGAAAACTGCCTGCAACAGGGTATCGTCTTCTAGGAACTTGTAAGCATTCCCTTTACACCCAGAGTTGTGATCTCAGTTTATGGGTGTGGTAGATGGTAAAGGGTTACTCATTTTCATTTCATAGAAATACCAAGTTCTCCAGCCTCATTATTGAAAGCATCCCTCACTGCAGCACCTTGATTTCCTAATGATCAAGACACAGTTTATTTCTGAACTCTCTGAAAAAGAGATGTTGCTTTTTTCCTGAGCCTGCTCAATTATTCTATTGATTCAGTTGTCTATGTTTCATCCTTAATACACTATCTTAATTTCAGTGGTATTATAATGTCTTAAAATCAGATAGTATATGTCCTCCTACCATGATACATGTTATTGTCCACTTGTCAGTTTTCACAAAACCCCCATGAGAATTTGATTGGAATTGATTAATCTCTAAATTAACTTGGAAAGGATCAATATCTATATTGAGACTTCTTAACCAAGGACCTAGGATTTCTCTTCATTAATTTGAGTCTCTACAAACATTTATCTTAACGATATTTTTTGTTTCTCAGTACATAAATCTTGTCCATCTTTTATTGTATGTGTCCTAAATAGTCTGTGATATTAATGATAATGTAAATGGCATTACGAGCTTTAATTCTAGATATGAGCCTCTGGTCAGATATCTTTTGCTAAATTTTCTCCTATCTCTTTATTTGTTGATTCTTCATTATACAAAGGAAAAATCCCTTTAGTTTTGAATTCATCCTTTTGCTTTTTCTGCTGAGATTTTGGAATCATATCCAAAAAGTTATTTCCCAAACCAATGTTGAGGAGTTTTCCTATGATGCCTTTCAGGAGATGTATGTCTTCCGATCTTTCATCTAAGTTTTCAATCATTTTGGCATTTGTGCATGATGGGAAATACAGGTTCAGTTGTAACCTGTGTAAATTTTGACTGTGTAAATGCTCTATTTTTGGTTTTGTTTGTTTGTTTGTTTGTTTGTTTTGGGGGGCAACATCATTTACTGAAGAGATTATCCTTTCTCCACTCTCTATGTATTCTTGGTGCCCTTGTCAAAACTCAGTTGACTGTATGTGTTTGGTTTATTCCAAGGCACTCTACCCTGCTCCATTCCTCTGTGAATCTGTCTTTATGCCAGTAAAATATGTTCTGAGAACTACAGCTTTGTGATATAATCTCAAACCAGAGAGTGCGGTACTTCCCCCTCTCTGAGCAAACCTCAACCCATGGTGGTAAAGAACTGGTGGATGAACCCCCAGCACTGCGCTCTCATGGAGGATGATTCTGAGGCATCTGTTCTGGTCTGGCTGCCCACATTTCCCAGAGGAATTAAGCTCCTGTCACCTTCAAACTCGCTTGTTTCATGCACCAACACCATATCTCCCTTATCTTCCTTCCTTTCCCTCCTATCCGTATTTCCTGTAATCAACCCCAGGAATAATCTCACTTGAGTCTCTGTCTTCTGCTACTTCTGAGGGGACCCAGAAACATCCCCATAGTAAGGAAGGCCTTGGATGACTCCATCTCAAAGCAGTACATGCAAATATCTCAGTCCCTCCCTGTCATCACGAGATCCGTGCACAGGTAAGCCCAAGAACAGAAAGGATCACATTTCCCAGGTCATCAGCTTGAGTCAGCGTCACGGTAACTCCTGACTCCCTGGGTGACTCGTTACTGTGTTTTGATTTCCAATCCACGGTAAAACTCGTCCTGATGCTCCTCCTCGCCATCTGTGTATGAGGCTTTCACACCCACAGGAAGAAATATCTCTCGTGCCTTCATCCCACTACGGAGCCTGCCTGCAGGCACACTTGTGACAGACCCCCACCACCAACACCTGCTCCTGCACAGCCATCCATGATGACCCCTGAAGGTCAGAACAGATGTGAGCTCTCAGGGTCCCACTCTCATTCCAGATAAAGGGTCCTGATTCTTTCCTTCCTGAACCCCATGATAAAAATCCCTTCCTCTGGGTTCCCTAATCCAGCTCAGCCCAGACCAGACCGCAGGTGTTAAAAAAATAGTGACACTTTGGAGTTCGTCTTCAGGACTCAAGTCCCAGACAAGAGAGTTTTATTCTCCTTTCTTTCCCCAGGAATGTGCCTTGCAAGCACCGCTCCCTCCACCCAAGAGTCTTCTCCTTCTCCCCCTCACCCTGCCCTGGCCACGTCTCCTGTGCATTAGGTCGATTGGTTCAAGTTTCCGATCCCTCACTATTGATCTCACTTTACAGAAATCAAGACTCGCAGCACTTGGAGGAGGGGAGGCCAGTGAAGTCAGCGTCGTTGTGCTAGAAAGAACATCTACCAGAGGCCACAGAGAAATTCGTCTGGAGTCAAGAAGAAGTTTGCAGCAGGACAGAGCAAGGATCTGCTTTCCTCAGCCATCCCCCCAACACTCGCATGCACAGCAAATAGAATATCGGTGAAAGTAGCTTGTAGGCTGTGAACTACAATAAAGATTTGATTAGGGAACCGCAGACAAGGCATACACTCATTCAATAAGCATGTTGACTTATTAGTGTGTACTAGACGGTGTTCTGGGAACACAGCTGGAAAAACATCTCCACGTTTATGGAACTTGTATTTCAGTAGGTGAGACAAATGCTAAATAAGCCCAGATAGAAATAAAGTGCATGGGATGTGATATGCGTTTAGTGCTGCAGTACAGAGGCGATGGGAATTATAGCTTCAAAAGGCGGATCCAGAAAATTCTCCCCTGTTAGGAGTCATGTGTGGAATGAAGAAGAAATTGAGATGGAAGAGACTGACAGCGATCTGTGAGGCCAGCCCATGGAGAGGGGATCCTGGGAAGCTTGTCCAGGTCAACTTTAATGACATTGTGAAGCCCCTTATAGACCTCATCAAGGAAATGTTACCATGATGTCATGAGGAAGCAGCAAAGCGTACGTGACACGCAGCAGGGAGGATGCTGGGATGCACGATAACAGGAGAATTTACCTTTGGGGGCAACAGTCATCACTAATAGGTCCTATGTCTCTTTGGACATTCCAAAGAGGTTAGGAAGCTGGGTGATGGGTGAGAAACATGCTGTTGCCCACCCTGTAATGTGCCATAGGGGACTGGAGAGAGAGGAGATGTTCCTCTTAGCTGAAGCTCCATCTCTCTACCTCTCTCTACCTGCTTCCACACTCCCCCACACAGCAACATCTGAGCTGGAGTTGATTTGCTTCATGCTTCACTTTCTGCCCAGCCAGTCTATCCTCGCTCCTCTCCTGCCCAGCGCCCACTCTCTCTGGGTGACTGTCTCAGCGACCATGGTCATGACTGTCATCCATCCAGGTAAGACCCGTCAGCCTGGCTGCGTGGTTATCAACTGCACCTGTCAGAGCTGAGAGCCTTGTTTATGTGTTAGTGGCTCTGTCTTCCCCCCAATCAATCATTCTTATTAGCTTCCAGGACGGCACCTGTCACTTCGATATGATATCACCAGCACCTGGCGATTAAGGGCCTCATCATCAGTTTCAAGTGTCCGTTCAATGAATTGCCTGGTGGGTGGCTGGGCAGATGGATGGGGCTGAAATGGGAGAAACAGAACAAGTGTGGCTGACAGTCTCTAGAGACGGTGCCACCAAGCCCTCCCCTTCCCATAGCAGCTGTGACGAATAGGGACATGGCTGAAGGGTCCATCCCCGTGGTCTTCATGACTGGCATCGTCAAAGCCACGTGATAGGAGGGACATTGCAAGCCATGCAACTCCTTGTGTTTCTTGGAACGTGCAGGATGAGAAAAGCTGCTGCCACATTGGAAGTCCAGCTGTGCGGGGCCCACCTTGTGCTGCAGCTTAGCCCACAGGCACAGGCAACAAGCTGAGAGCCTCAGCATCAGACTCTAGTCTGACTGTCGTCTGTCCATGAGAACTCAAGCAAGAGCCATTCCCCGGGACCTGGAGGGCCAAGGGGTCATGGGAACCCATACGTGTTTCTTCTAGACCATCAGGCTGGTGTTTGTTTTGTTTTGTTTTGATTCTTCAATTTTTCTTATTTTTTACTATCTTTAAAAATGTATTTGTTATATGATTTATTTTAGGTTGCATCGTTATCTACCCCGGGTTCTCCCACCACCTTATCACTTATGAACCATCATCTTAGTCTTTTGTGCCCCTCCTACCTTCCCCCTCTCATGCTCTGTGCTTCAATTCTGCTGAAAATTCGTTTTGAATTTTTCTTGTCTGTTGGATTGTTTGTTTTCCCTTTGTCCCTCATCTAAGTGAGACCAGCCTGTATTTCTCTTTTTCTGACTTATTTCCACTAACATGATTCCTTCTAGCTCCATCTGTGTTGCCATGAATGACATGTTTGTCTTTTTGATGGATGAGTAATATTCCATCGTGTACACAGACCACAGCTTTCTGATCCATTCATCTGTTTGGGGCATTTGGGTTGTTTCCGTAGCCTGGCTATTGTAAATAGTGCTGCAGTAAACATTCCAGTACAGGTGTCTTTTGGGGTTAGATATTTTGTGTCTTTTGGGTCATTCCTAGATATGGGGTTGCTGGATTGAATGGTAGCCCCATTTTCAGTATTGTGAGGGTCCTCCACACAGCTTTCCATAGTGGCTAGACCAGTTTGCATTCCCACCAGCCGTGTAAAAGTGTTCCTCTCCACATCTATGCCAGCACTTTGCTGTTGCCCATTTTAGACCACCTGTCTTTGCAGCACTTGGTAACATAGCCATGGACAACTGGACCATCTCCCAAAAATAACATACTGAAGAGTTTACCATATCATCCAAAACCTAAATGAATAGGGTAGGTGTGAGAGGACCCATGTCATAGATGAAGTAAGGCAATGACAGTCAGGAAGGGCAAACAGGATTGGAACCCAGGAGAAGACACTCTTAGCAGATAGAAGAGATGAGAACAAACGGTTCTCCACCGTACACCACGCAGACCTTCACACTAACCCTTCTAAACGGACTTGGGTTGATGCCACCGACAGACAATCAACCCATTGTTGTCCCTGAGCTAAGCAGGCCTTCCCGGCCACCCAGCTTATCTGTTCACCTTAGTTTAAACAAAACCAAGTCCTCTGTGCCCAGAATAGCAACAGCCTCCGCTCCCTCCCCACCAGCAGCACCACCACCACACACACAGCTCATACACCTGGGAAATATGTGCTCAAACTCTCGGGTCCTCCTAGCTGCTTCTGGACTTGATCCAATCATTTAGTAACTACCAAGAAGCCCAGCTGAGCAAAAGGTTCAAAGCGACTTCCTGTTAATTAGCCCAGAGTTTCAAGGGTCCCAGCTGTGCAATTCATTTTTCTGTGCAGTCCCCCCAATTAGGCCAGCTCCGTCTGCAATTCCTGGAGCCAAAACTTGGTCATCTGGGGAGAGAGACACCAATCGAACAGAAGGCCAAGGTAGGCTCTCTTTAGAGCTTCCCCCAAGACGACACATCAAAACCACTCACCAAAGTAGAAGCCGCACTCACAGGCTATGAGAATAATGCTCGGTCCTCCAGAGGTGTGTGTCACTGTTAAACAAAAACCCTGGCCATGTCTGTAGATTCTGCACCCGAAAGGAAGTAGGGTGGGTGTTTCCCGCCTCATCTGGCTCCGTGTCTCCTAGTCCGCAATCAACTGCCCATCAGTGACAAGCTGGCCTTTGTCTCCTGGTTGGGCGGGGCTGCCCACCAGGTAGACATTGCCCTCGAAGCCCCAGCCACTTGAGAGTGCTTCCTACGGAACGTGGTCTTTTCTCCTGTCTACACCACAGAGAAGACACTCTGATTGCAGTGTCTGCTGTGCCAGCGGTCCTTCTGAAGGGAAATTGCCCACCCACAGGCCCTAAGGAGGCGGGTAATGCCGAGAAACTGGGTGGACTGAAAGGGGCATCCAGCCCGTGGCCAGCCACTGCCCTGTCCCCTTGCACTTCAGAGAGCAGTCAGACATTGTCCACCCAGGCCTTCCTCTCTGACTCAACCGAAATTTGAAGGGAAAGCAAATTAGCAGCAGAAGCAGCTGCTCGGACCCTGGCAGAGAGAGAGAAGAGACAGAAGGGCTTTTGCTCTGGAGGGAGCCAGTGTGATGAGTGGTCTAGGAACTAGAAGGCTCAATAAAGGGGAGGCGGTGCCCGGGGGTAGCAGGAGCACACCGGAGGAGGCATGGGCGGGACCCCCCTGAGAGAGCCGATGAGACCTTGCAGGCGGCAACAGGCAAAGAAGAGGTGGCCAGGCTGCCTTGGCCAGCTGGAGACTGGACCAGTTCAGGCCCACATGCATCTGCACAGCCTTCTATGCACCTAGGTGCGGTATGACCTGGCTCCTTTATTAGTGGATGGCGGTGTGGTTGGCAGTGGACACCTCCCAACCCTGGCTTGGGGAGGATGGGAGCATCCGCTGCTGGCCAGGTCACCTCCTAAGGGCTGAGGTCAGTGCTGCTGAGGCCAGCTGGCCGGACAG
Source organism: Uropsilus gracilis (assembly GCA_004024945.1). Lineage (NCBI taxonomy): Eukaryota > Metazoa > Chordata > Mammalia > Eulipotyphla > Talpidae > Uropsilus > Uropsilus gracilis. Next base: position 18,513 of record PVHY01016793.1, read on the forward strand.
GGAGGAAGTCACCCAATACGAGGCTCCATGTGTAATATATAATTGTCCTGAACAAATTTAGTCTTGAGCGACTGTCGCATGGAATGCTGGGCCATCTCCTTGGCCCCTCTGACCCTACCATGAATCTCAGCCTGGAGTGCTCTGGCGCTGTGGCTGCAGGGAGACCTCTGGGCTTCTGTGTGGGTTGTGGTATCATCCCTCGATCCTCCTGCTTAGAAACCACCACTGTTGATTGAGTGCCCTTTTCTAACTCCTTGCAGCAAGGCCTCTCCAGAACCTTCTCCTTGACTGTTCCTACAGACTCATGGGTAAGAAATTTTCTGTTTGGTTCCCCTTACAGGGACCCCTTCAAATTCTAATTTATTTTATCTCAAATTAATCACAATCTTGATTTTACCCCAACAGCGATGTACACTTTTACACATCATCTGAAAAAAAAAAGAAGAAAAGAAAAGCAACAGGAAACTGTTTCCAGCCCAGAGACAACTAATACGAACGATCTCATGCGCTTTTCCTGACTTCTTTTCCCATGAATATCTTTACTTGGGAATATACAATCTGATATTTTTGAATTATTTATTCTGATATTTTCTGGAAATGCTGTTCCATAAATATTTCAGGTTGTCATTAAATAGCTTCAGAAGCATCACTTTGAAGTGGCTGCACTACATCCTGGCAGATGAAAGACAATGACTCACCGTTTCTCAGGTGGACAACCAGTTCGTGCATGACCTCCGATGGGTTTCTGGATCCCTGGCCTTCAGCGTACTCCTTCAGAGACGGGGTCAGTGGGAGTCCTGTCTTCGCAGGACAGCTGAGGGCGTTCAGGAGCTGACTGAAGTGTACACGGGTGGGACACGAATGGTCCATGCGATGTTAGATTGTTCACATTAGCACAATACTGGGAGGAGGAAACTTATTCCAACCCCTGGTATTGGCTTCGTAGTGAGTAGACCCGAGTGCTTTAAACCTTGACCTCTTTCCTATCTTCCTTTTGCCTCCATGTTCCTTGTGACAAAAGAATGAGACTTCCTTGCTGGGGCTTAGGAGGAGGAGGTATGTACCAAGCAGTGGGTTGAAAAGTGACCCATCCAAAGTGCCTACCAGTAAGTGACTAGATAGCAAAAACGTGGTGTAGATACATCGTGGAATATTACTCGGTCGTGAAAAATGAAGTCTTTTATAAAATGTATCTGTTTATTTATTTCTTACATTATTATATACCCCCACCACCACGTTGCCTGTGAACTTTCATCTGAATCTCCTCTGCTTACCCCCACCCTGGTTTTCCCTTCCCTCCCTTCCCTTGCAGTGTGCTTTAGTGTTAGTGTCAGTTTGTTACTTTTAACTTTTTTCTTGTCCTTTTGTGTGTCTGCTGTCCTTATGCTATCGCAGCACTCTTTACAAAAGCCAGGAAATGGAAACAACCCAAATGTCCCAGAACAGACAAATGGCGGTATGTCCACACCGTGGAATATTAGTCAGTGATCAAAAGAAACAAACTCATGTTATTTGTGGCAACATGGATGGAGCTAGAAGGAATCACGCTAGTGGAAATAAGCCAGGAAGAAAAAGACAACTATTGGATGGTCTCACTTATAGGTGGGTAGAGGGAAAACAAAAAGCAGAAGCTTTGCCCGTTGTGGTAGCATGGACGCACTTGGAGGGCTTTATTCTATGTGAACTAGGTCAGAGGAAGAGATAAATAATGGGGTCAGGGAGAAACAGCTGATGGCAAGGGTCTGGGTGACGCTTTCTCACACTCTCATTTCAAACCATTTCCCATTTGTTCACCATATTTTTGGACAATTTCTGAAGGTTTCTGCCCTGACCTCAGTATTTAGGCAAGGGGGGATGTGGACCCTTCTCTGGGGTTTTTTATTTTCTCTCTTCACAGCTCTTCCTGCAAAGCTCTGTATGTTTTGCTTGCGCCCTGTAGGCTTGGTCCGGGGCCCCCTCTCCCTTTCTGGGCCCTGAAGATGAGAGAACAGGCTATCCAGGAAGAGGTCTGGGCACTGTGCCTATGCCTGCCTGCGGCTCAGACCCGCTCTGCCTCTGGGCAGGGCCCAGGCACATTCAGGAGGAAGAGGAAAGCCAACAGAGAGTGAGGGTCTTCCTGCAGGTCTGAGCATCCGACCTACTTAGAGTTTCGTGTCCAGGATCCCCACATAGGCTTATCAGAGGGTCGTCTGTCAACACCAATTTCACTCAGCTTAGGGATGCTGGGGGGTACCCCAGCTAGGAGAGACAGGAAACGGTGGCAGGAACCATGCTGGTGAGAACTGAGCAGTACCGAAGCCAAGACTTGTCCCTGCAGTGGGGAATCATCACAGCTCTGAGATCAGGGCGCTGAAGACAGAAGTAGAGTGTCAGGACCTAGAGAGGAAGCCAGGGTGGCTGCAGGCCTCTGTCAGGTCCTATTCGCAGTCAGAACTCACGGCCCAGTTCACACACGGGGTCTGATTTGTGTCAACCAAGCATCTTTAAAAAGCTCCTGCCCTGAGAGAACATGTTTGCCCTCCTTACTCGTGGTAAGGGTCTGATAACAAAGATCCACAAAGAACTCACGCAGCTTAACAAAAACAAAGCAAAACGTCATCCGAAAATGGGAAGAACTAAAAGAGAGTTCTCCAAAGAGGAAATTCAAATGGCCAACAGGCATATGGAAAAAGGCTCCACATCACCACTCATCAGGAAAATGCAAATCAAAACCACATTGAGATACCATCTCATACCAGTAATAATGGCCCATATCAAAAAAACAAAAACAGACAACAACAAGTGCTGGCATGGATGTGAGAGAAAGGGACACTCTTACAGTGCTAGTAGGAGTGCAAACTGGTCACTATAAAAGGCTGTGTGAAGGACCCTCAAGCTACTGACAATGGAACTTCCATTCGATCCAGCAATCTCACTTCTGGGAATCTACCCAAAGGAGACCAAAGACTAACTCAAAAGGACACCTGTACTCAGGTGTTTATTGCAGCGCTATTTACAATAACCAGGATATGGAAACAACTCAAATGCCCCAAAACTGATGAATGGTTGAGAAAGATGTGGTCTATTTACACAATGGAATATTATTCTGCAATCAAAATCAGCATTTGTGATGACATGGATGAACCTAGAGGGAACCATTTTAGCAGAAATAAGTCAGAAAAAAAAAAAAAAGACAGAAACCAGATGGTCTCACCTATAGACAGGATAACAAACCAAAGGCCAAGAAAAAGTCGAAATAGGCTGACAGAGGAGCTGGGGCAGGCAGCTAGGGATGGGAAGGGAGGAGAGAGAAATTGGGAAAGGGAGGAACACAGGAAGATCGAGAGGAAGGTTCGGTGATGATGAGGCGCAAGGAGAACACTGGGGAATGCATGATCGTATGTTTATGTACATTTCTATATGCAGCAAAATTATTAATAAAAAATAGTGATAAATAGAAATTTGTCATCAAAAAAAGAAAAATATCCCTGCACTGAGCACTTTCTCCAGCAGAGCTAAGGAAGGGCTCCTTGTGTTGCTGAGACCTGGAGCCAAAAGGCTGGCACCTAGAAAAGGTAACTCCGGAAAATACACTATTTGCCAAATGACAAGAGGAGAAGAGGGGAGCAGAGAGGAAAGCAAATGCGCCGGCCAACGCCATCCTGGAGATCCTTCGTGCGCTGTGTAACACAGTCACAGTAACACGAGGGGACAATTAGGGTGAGCTCGGACACGTGAGGCATGTGGGACCCTGAGGACGTGCCAGAGTGCCCACGAGTGGCCCTGCCAGAATCCAGTGGGCAGTTGCCCTCAGTGGTCCGCTGTCCACAGCCTCAGGACCTGCACGCACAGCGGCTCTGACGAGCCTCCCCAAACGTGACAAGGAACTAACACACCTTCAGCTCCAGGTGCAAAATGGGTCAGCAGAACTGCTTTCCGGAGACTTGCAGGGAAACATCTGCTTCCTTGCCAGCCCAGCTTCCAGAAACCATGTCCCCTGCTAGGCTGGGGCCCCGCCTCCTTCCCCAAGTCCACCCTCCACCCCCACTTCTATTCTTGCATCTCTCCCGGGTGTTGCTCCAAATCCCCTTTATAAAGACCCTGGTGACAACTCGAGTCCAGCCGGATTGCCCAGGATTATCTGCCCATCTCGGCGTCCTTAACTAATCCCATCAGCAAAGGCCTTTCAGCCTGCAATGCTGTACACACCAGTGCTGGAGATTAGGGGCCCTTATCAGGCTCCTTATTGATTGATAGCAGAGCTGCACTGTAGAGCTCTTGCTTTCATCCAGTTGCGGCAGAGTCTGAGCCTCCCACGGTCAGCAGGGGTCACGGCTCATCCTGGCCCATCACCCACCTGTGTAGACGAACGTGTAGTTTGGTGATGGCAAAATGTGGTGTGGAATGTGGATACAGGTAGAGAGATGGCTCTTACCTTATCTTAGATAGCTAAGAGGAACACCTCCTGTCTCTCCAGCCCCCTCTGGCACACGAGAGGGTGGGCAACAGCACGTCTCTCCTTTATCACCCAGCTTCCTGACCTCTGTGGAATGTCCCAAGAGACATAGGCCTTATTAGTGATGACCGTGGCCCCCACAGGTAGATTCTGTTATCGCGCATCCCCACATCCTCCCTGCTGCGTGTCACGTAGGCTTTGCTCCTTCCTCATGACATCACTGTGACATTTCCTGCTGGGGTATAGAACTGGCTTCACAACATCATTAAGGTTGGACCTAGACATGCTTCCCAGGATCCTGTGCTGCGGGCTGGCCTCACAGATCACTGTCCATCTCTTCCGTCTCAATTTCTTCATCCCACACGCGACTCCTAATGCCCGGGGAAATAAGAGGGGAGTCCAGGGAGGTAAGGCAGGAGGCAGCGGACTCTGACAGGTGGACTCCTGCTCCTGGACGGTCAGAGGCTGAGCACCAGGGCCCTGGCTGGGGCAGACTCCACCACACCAAGGTTCCCTGGCTCCCCAGAAGGGAGTGAGTCTAGAGAAAGCATCGGGCAGAGGAAATCCCCACCCAGGGAGAGGCAGGGAATTCTCATTTCCGAAGTGAGAGGCAGAAACCGCATGATCTGTGAAGATGGGGTGCTGAGGAAGGAGCCAGGGTTCCAGTTCCCTCCATGCCAGAATCTTCCTCCTACACAGATGCCCCATCGCAGGCCTCAGTTTAGCATCCGCGAAGGGAGGTGACAGTTCCCTGGTGACCTTGCCAGTGGACCTTGCACGGCCCTGTGTCCTAGAGCTTGGCTTCTCTCGCTGAAGGCTAGACGCTGACAGCCTTATCTACCAGGTGAGTGAAACCTGACACCTAATCAGAGGCAGGAAGATGGTGCACACACGGGTGATGGGGTGATGGGAGAGCCTCGGGGTATACAACGATGTATCATGTATGTACGCATATATGTATATATATGCAATCAATAAAAGAACTGAACAAAAAATAAAGTAAATAAAAAAGAATCCAGGCAGTGCCATGTCTAGGCTCTGAAGCTGAATGGGAAAGGCCCCCTCACCTCTGCTCTGGGAGCTAAAAAGTGACATCCAGAATCAATGACAAGGGCACTCCAACCCTCTTCTGCTGTCTGCAGTGTGGGCTACAGCGACTCCCTTTCTCTAACTTCAACTTCCTTCTACAGACAGAGCTAATCTACCTACTGGACTTGCCGTTAGTATTCAATGGCATCATCAAATTAGTATGCTGATCAGTCCATTTAAATGATGACCATGACTATCATGGTTATGCTACTTTTTATCATTCTCCCGCCAATACGATCCAGCACAATCTTCTGTAGCTATCGGTGCTAAGAACTCTTTCCTATTTCTCTATTTACATATATGTATGTATATATATCAATGTCTATGAAAAAAACTCCAAAATGCATTCGCTGGGATTTTTCTTATTTGTGTTTTTCCACCACAATACCCAGAATGATGGAAAATTACAGCTGTTATTGAAAATAATTCTTCAGACGTCAGGGACACGT
>PVHY01016794.1:0-32805 GCA_004024945.1 Uropsilus gracilis
GATTTATGTTTTCCTAGCTTTAGACAAAATGCTAAGAAACTTCTGACATATAGATTGGAAATTTAATCTATGTATCTTCTTTTGAAAAATATTCAGACCATTTGCACAGATTCAACTGGGGTGTTGTTTGTTGTTTTGTTATTGTATTATGGTAATTTCTTATGTATATTAGAAATAAATCACACATTAGACATGGTTTGCAAATATTCCATGGTGTAGAAAGACTTAATTTTATGTAGTTCTCCTTACCTGTTTTTTTTTTTTTTCTTTTTTCTTTTTGCTGCCTTGCTTCGGTTCTGTGATCATAAAATCATTGCCAAGATATTTAGCATGAGGGTTTTTTTTTCTATTTTTCATCTAGGAGTTTTGATGTTTCAAATCTTGATTTCATTTTGAGTTGATTTTAGTCTAAAGTATAAAACAAGCACAATTTCATATATTTTTTGGCATGTAGAAATCCAGTTTTTCCTGCATTATTTATTCTGTACTATCTTATCTCCAGAGTATATTTTTGGTATCTTTGTGAAAAATTAATTGTGTGTAATTAATTAATTAATTATATAAGTTTATGATTTGTTTTTCTATAAATCTCTTATAGTTATGATTACTATAGCTTTGTAATATACTTTGTAATATAATTTGAAACCAGGAAAGTAGATGTCTCCTGCTTTGTTCTTCTTGTTCATGAAAACATTAGCAATTTGGGTTTTTTGTAATCCTTTATGAATTTAAAGTTTGCTTTAAAAAAATTGTTTGTGAATAAAGCCACTGAACTTTACATCAGTGTTGCATAGAAATCATATATTAATTTGATTATTATGGAGATTTTAAAAAAATCAGTTCTTCCAATTTGTTAGCATGAACCATCTATCCACTTATTTATGTGTCTTCCTCAACTTCTTTCATAAAGTTTCTATAGTTTTTAGTATATTGGTCTTTTACTTTCTTGGTTAAATGTATTCCTCTGTATTTTCCTTTTGGCAGTATTATAAATAGATTATGATTGATTTATTTCCATAATTATGTTATTATATGGAAACACAATTGATTTTTGTATGTGATTTTATATTATGCTATTTTTTTAATTAACTTATTTTTAACATTTCTTTTCTGAGTGGAACATTGGATCTTTCCATATAAAGAATCATTTTATCTATAGACAGAGACAATCATTTCTTTCTTTCTGATGCCTTTATTTCTTCTTACCTACTTATTTTGATTGCACCTTTCAGTATGTACTATGTTGGATAGAAATGGCAGAGTGCACATTCTTGTCTTGTTCCTGGTCTTCTTAATCTCAGGAAGCTTTTCTCTGTTAGAATGATGCTTCTTGTTGACTTGATCTTTCAAAAGTTTGATGAGTTTTTACCATAAAAGGATGTTGAATTTTTACAAATGCTTTTTGTTTCTATTGAAATGTTTGCCCTTAATTCTTTAAATGTGGTATATCATTTTTATTCAGTTGTACATGTTAATTCATCCATATATTCCTCTTTATCATATTATATGCTTCTCTTAATATGCATTTGATTTTTCTTCTGCGAGTATTTTTTTTGTGTCTTTTCTCATCATAGGTAGCATATTTGCCAATAAATTCTAAGACGGATCTTCCATTGTATGGAATGTACTATATATGTTGGGTCCATCTAATCTAACATTTAGTTTAACTCTAATATTTCTATGTTAATTTTCTGTCTGTATGATTTATCTTGTGCTGAAAATTTGGTATTAAAATTTCCTATAATAAACTGCTGTTCATAGCTCTTTTCATATCCGTTAATGTTTACTTTGTAGATATAGATGCCTCATTTGGGGTACATATATATTTGCAACTGTCATTTTTTTCTTGATTATTTAATTCTTTTGCTCTAATTCGAGCTTTTGGTTTTAAATATTTTTGAATAATATAAATAAACACATTTTTTAAAAATTTTTATTCACATCCTTTTATTTTTCAGGCTGTGTTCAACTGAAGTGAGAGTCTATACATAACATTTACTTGGACTTTTTTTTTCATTTTATATCCATACTTTCTGATAGGACAATTTAGTCAACTTATATTTAAAATAATTATCAGTAAGAATTCAGAAGGGACAAAAGGAAATATTCACATTCCCATTTAAATACTGGCTCTTTGTTTACTAAGCCCATGATACTTTTGGATGTCAAGCACTGTTGGCTCTCTGAGTTAGGTAATTTGGGGGCCTGTTTCTTAACTGGTGATTTCAAAATGTGCTGAAGGTGTGGTACAAACTGTCTACTCCTTAGGCAGAAATTGGGAATATGTGTGTTGCTCCAACACTGTGGCAAGTGTGTATGTTATGCTAAGACTATCCCTGCCTTTCTTTTCTGTTTTGGTTTCAATATTTTCTCAGGAACTCCTTGTAGGTCTGATTCAAATGGTTTCTGAAACAATTTCAGAGCGAATTGACCCTTTGCAATTGACCCAAACTGTACATTCCGTGCATACATGGTAGGAATGATAAAAGATGAGTCCTATTTTGCCATCCTGATTACATCTCCCAAAGAAACTACATCTCAAAATATATAATTCTTGTTCAAAGATTTTATAATTTTTGTTTCATTTTATTTTAAAATTACATTTTTTTTAAAAAATATCTAGTTGTTCCAATTTTAGAGATTCGCCAAGTTTCCAATCTTTGATTCATCATTATTTTGTCATTTGACACCTCTTGCAGCTTTAAGAATGTTATGCATATTGATAAACCTGTACTTTGGCTACTAAATCATTTCTCAAATCACATAAATCTTTTCCTAATTCTACAGACAGAATTAGATTAAAAATTATATATATATATATATATATATATATATATATATATATATATATATATATATATATCTTCAGTGTCACAGAACATTTAAGGTCTGTTTCAAAATGTTACTCCTTGCGCTAATTTAGTTGTCAAAATATAAATTCATTTTGTTTAATATGTTACCAACTTAGCAGATGGTATTCATGTGTGGGCATCCAAGAGACCATAGATGAGCATCAAGCATATATATCTGATAGTAGAGCTGCAGGCCAAGAATACTGAGGTTGTTATCTTCTTGAATATTAATATTTACACCTCAGTATCAATAAATTTCTGAAGTCAGGGTCAGTAAAGACCTGAACAAAATCCTTCATAATAAGCAGTGTGAAATAGGAAAACTGACTCTGATTTCACATTCTTCACCTTATACTTTAAAAAGAAAACGAAACAAAAACTTCTAAATATCTTGGAATAAAGACCTCTTTATAATTTTTTTTCACATAAGACAATTGTATTGAGAAAGAAATTGAATATCATTTCATATGTGTCATATAAAATTTGTGGGATAATTCTAAAAAAATAATGTTGAAATATAATAAATGACTTTGTTGTTCACATTTTCATGAGTTATGGGTCTTGTTTTTCAAACCATAGCAGCAAAAATGCATATTGAGCATGTACTTCAATAAAATGAACATTATTTTATTGAACATTTTCAAAACTAGCTTGAAATTACTAGTTTTCCAAATTCTGCTTTAGATAAATCAGAAACTATAAACTTTCCAAGTTCTACTTTTTGTAAATCAGAAGATTACAGATGCTAAGAAAATTTCCCAACACCATATAAGAACTAGAGCAATCTTGATTTAGAATTCCCAAAGAAATATTTTTCCCATTGTTATTTGAATAAGCAAAAGTACTTCATAGATTTAACTTTCAAAAATCTGCATTGTGACAACTAGGAATAATGTCATTCAATATAGAAAATTAAATTAAGATACAAGTTAAGAAGCACAATTTCTCAGTGGAGTAAAATAATGGACATGGATCCAAATTATTTCATTCACATTTCACCTCTGCATTAGAGCAACTTTGTAACTTTTAACAAGTTAGTTTGCTTTTATACTTGTATTTTCTTATATGTGCATTGGGGATTTTATAAAATAATTGCATCATCAATTTATTAGGATATTAAATAAATATATGCTTTAGAATAATATATTACAGCATCTAGAACAAATAAATATTCAATTTATATGTCATTGTTACTATTTACCAGTATTAAAACTTTAAACTGCTTTTCCTATTTATAGATAATGAAACTTTAGGTTTGAGATTAAATGCTTACCCAGGACATATAGCTAGTAATTACTGGAATCAAAATTAAAACTCAAATGTCTTATTTCAACGATGATTCTATTCAATTGGCCACATCAACTACAAAATATTTTTCTCACCCCACAAATTTACTTCAAACTATTTATATTGATAAAGAGAATTTGTATATCCCTAGTCTACTAACTATTCTAAGTGAATATGTCTAGTTCATGTCCCTGATTGTGCCAGATGCAGAGATTCAATACCAGAGCCTATACAGAAATGAAAAAAAATTCTCAAAACATGTAGTTTGTCCCTGGAATGAAGCTGATAATCTAACACTTATAAAATAAAGAAGACACTATGCACAAATGAGAATAAGTGCTACAATCATAATCAAACAACCAGGATAATTGGCATTGTTAAAGATTAATCACTCGTAAACAGAAATCTAAATCATTGAACAGAATGTACAGGAAACTTAATCAAATATAATAATTTCTAAACAAGTTTGTTTATCATTTATCATTATGAATTAGAATTACTGTCCAATCCATAAAATGAACTGTACAAATTTTTAAGAGTTCTATAGAAAATTATGCATTTCTCTATTAAGAAATGTATTGCATATGATGAAAATCTTGAAATATATAGTCTAGAAAAACATTATTGCATCTGCTGTTCAGTGGCAATATTTCATAGTTATCGATGAATGATAAAATGGATAAATGAATCTATATAATTATCTATAATAGTGAGAAATGCATAAACTACATAAAAACATTTCTATATTTATTCATCATCAAAACAGAATATTGACTCAAGAGAGCTAGTGAGATTGATCCCACTAAAACTTTAAAACACGAGAGTCTTTATAGAAACATTAAGTACATCTAAAAATTATATAATGTTTGTAAATAATGTGCCAAACCTCAAAACACTGAATTTTTTTTCACACTTGGAAAAATAAGTGATGCTGACAGAATATCTTGTGAAGAAAACTGTATTCATAATAGCATACTCTTTAATGTAAATAATATGAAGCAAACAATGCAAAGTGCTAATATTAATTACATCTAAATAGCTCATGTATGTTAATGTCTTAATTTCTACTTTTTTAGCCACCTTCTGCAATTTGTGATAGTTCAAATATTAACAAGATTACTTAAAACCCATGTAATATTTAGGTACACTTAGATTTTTCAGTAAAAATATTGGATGTTATTTTGTTTCAAAGGTTTTATGTTAGTGTATCCTGTACATTTTATAAACTTTCCCTGATTTTCTGTACTGGGAAGGTAAGATGAATTTTGTATATATCCCCTAAAGAAATCTTATATTTTCTTCAGTAGTCAGAATTCTTTTTAGTTTGAATTCCCCAGATAATTCCCCCTGCACTTTATTTTCTACTTCCTGTGCACTAGTCATTTTTATAGCACAAGTATTCATTACGTTGATCCCTGACCATGTTACAGCGCAGTTTTTTAAAGCAGTTTGTGTTGGCATGCGGGCAAACAGCAGAAAGAAATTCCCCTGGGTTCTTCTCTATTCCCTTACAGTACAAGAAAATAAAATTTCCCTCGTTTTAATAAATACTTTTATTAGAACCATGTGGAAGAGGGGTTAGATTTCTTTTTTTACTCCAAAGGGCAGAATTAGGCCAATACTTATAAGTTCCACAAAACATTTTTTCTTTTCACTATAAAAAAAGAACATTTTGCAATTATATGGCTGAGAGTATAATTGGTTTTCATAGGAAGAACTCAAGTTTCTGTTATTAAGAAACAGAATGACAGCTCCTCTTCCTAACATTCTCCACCTTTTTAAAGACACACTGGGACGTTGCAGAAATCACTCCTGTGTTGTCTCACAATATAACATATTTCTAAATATTAAACACCTATGTTCATTCCCAGAAATGTTAAGAAAAGGTTACTAATTAACAGGGAATTTTTTTATGTACTATTTTGATTTAAATGTAGAAAAATGCTCCTGGAAGTATTCTTGGAAGCTACCAATTGTAGCCTATAAATGCTATATATAAAAAAATCTTGATAGTCTTGATTCTCCTTAGTAATTAATCATCTATTATTTAAATATACTAATACTCTGATATTAGTTCTTACTAGTAAACACACAATTAAGAGTGCAGAGAAGTTTTTTTTCCCCCATGTTATTTGACAATTCACATTTATCCTCAGTGAGCATGAATGCTTCTTTTATCATGTATTTATTTCTAGCCCACTTTTGTGTATTAAACAATGCTCAAAAGACATTTTAATTTGTCAGGCTTTCAGATGACTTCATCATGAGTTAATGAATTAACTAATGGGCAATAAGCTGAGTGTTAAAAACATTAAAGTATAAATGTGACTTTAATCCCAGACCTGCAATTAGCTAGATGGAATGTGGGCACAATACTTAGGTTCTGTAGTTCTCAGTGTTCCTTCACTAAACAGAACTAGTTCTTGTGTTTACTTTATTAAACTAGGAGTAGATTAATTATGATTAATGAATGAATGAACTCTGAGTAGGCTAGAGATAAAGTTTGAGTAATAGAGATTATCTATTTCTTTACCCATGTGGGCTTAAGAAATAAAGTGCATCAAAAATATATACTCTTACAACACAGTTGAATATATTGAGAGTGTAGGATAAGGACAAATAAAGGAAGCATCCACACTTCCCACCTAATCCTCATTTTATGACCCTAAACTGAAAAGTCTGTCTCCTTATCTTGTTTCTAGCTAGGCAGAGATAGTGATAAATGAATCAAAGTGGTACTTCTCTCTGAATATGTACTATGGAAGAAGACATGAAATATGTTAGAATTGAAAACACCATCTGAAAAAATAGGCTGTTCAACAATCATGCACCCATGGATTTAATGTTTGTTCTCTTGTGTCATTGGAATAAAGACTTATTCCATGCACATGCTTCACTACTTGCTAATTATTTCTTATCTTCTAGATTGCTAATAATGAGTAGGGATGTGGATCAAAGGAGAATTATTGTTGATTTAGTTGGTATTCTTTCATAAAATGAGATCTAATAAAAAAGATACTTTACTTTCATATAAGCATTTAACAAATTTCTTTTTAAAAACAGTTTTCATGCTGAACATTTAAAAATCTTCATGTTTGATACTTTTATTTCCATTATTTATCAATTAGCAATATTTTCTGTATAAAAACAGGTGGTCAAATAGAAACGGCTAACGTAAATCTATCACAAAAAAAATTTCCTTATAGAAATTTTTCTACCGTAATTTAAATTTATGATTTTTAATTTGGACTTGATCTATGGTGGTCTCCAATTCCTTTTTCATAAGCAATATTTTAGTTAGATGCAAGTTATGGCATTGCTCATTTCTAATGCCCTTGAAATAAACCAAGATATCTCACCTCTACTATCCCAAATCTCCTCATCATCTCCAAGTCCTATCTATATGATACTTATTAACTGAGAGTTTAATGACCCTATTGATCATTCTGTATCCCTTACTAATAATAAGCTTATGTAAATATTTTCATAACATTGCTTTAAAGTTACTGAGAATATTTGCTAATATCTCTTTCCTCAAGCATCCCATGAGGTTTAATTCAGTTTCTATATCTTCAAGTGCTACAAATTGCTCAGCATCATGTTTACTTTAGAATTTCAGATGCTTGTTTGAGATGCTCTAGGTGCTCAGATGCTTGTACCTTATATCTTTCATGATATTAAGTCCAAGTTGAAGCTCACTGCTGTTTGAACCTGCAGTCTCCTCAGCACACATCTGAAAGTAATAACACTTGATTGTCTCTGAATGTCTCCTTTTTCTCAACTTCATTATTCCTGTATTTTTCATGACTTGTCACATGTTCTCAATTCTAACTCACATTAATTCATTATGAAAGTGTGGTATAATGGTATCAGTTTTTGCCTGTCCAATATTCTTTTGCTTGGATGTTACACAAAAACCATACAGTTCAAGTAATGCATGCTGTCAGCAAAAGTAATGCTTAATATGTTTTATTGATATGTGAATATATATTGTACTCAAACATTATTACCTGTTAATTTACCACCTACTGGTTGAACGATGGTAAACACTTTACTGTTTACTTTGTAAGACTTCATTATATCGTTAACCTTTTACTCCTCCAGGTCACTAGGAAAAGTTTCCTTAGCTAAATCACTCTTTAATAATGCTCAATAAATGAAAATAACAATTTATAATATGACTCACCAAAAATGTACTAACAGTAAATCATTTCCCAATGTTTGTGCTTCATAAATATTTGCATAAATATGTCCATAAAATATATAAACATTGAACTCTTACTAGAGATTTTGCCTTCAAACTGAAAACAATTCATCAAACCTTATAAACAAATTTATTTTTGAAATATCTCTGTAACCTATCTTATCACTGTTAGGTATAAAAGTAGAAAAACAAGAAACAAATGCTTATGGTGATAGTAATGATGATAATTTGAGGAATATAATTGAGGTAATGAGTGATTTTCACACATTTGAGGTAATGAGAGATTTTCACTCAGACTTTGAAGTATTCATATACTTTACATTGAGGTAATGATTTTCACTCAGACTTTGAAGTATTCATATACTTCACATAATTATGAAAATTACAGAGATATCAGACTGAAAATAATACAATCTTAAGTGTTGTAAATAATATGAATGGAGAAAGATTGATCACAGTATTTAGAGACCTTTGATTGAAAGCAGCTTATTAGACATTTTATTTACTGTTTATTTTTAAAGTCTCAACTCATTGTTACTTTAGAAGTAGTATGTAGTCACTGTAGGTTCTAATAATTCTAGAACAAATTTTCTAAATAATTCTAGAACAAAGTATATCCTAAAAGATAAAGGACATTGGAGGTTTATATTTTTACGATAGAAATATAATTTTTGAAAGAAAATAGAAAATATGGTCTAAATTAGCTATAATGATGTTTTCCTGTTTTAGACTTAGTCAATTTTTAATTATCTTACTTTTGCTAGTTTGGAAAAAAATCAGGCTTACTACTAAACAAACATGTGAAATACAAAAACATAAAAACAAAATCTCCTACTTAGTGATAAATATTTTTAAAAGTCCTGTTTGTTTCTAAGGACTCATATTCTTAAAGCAAATGATATGGTACATGTATTGTGTTATTCAGTAAAAATTTAATGTGTTATTCAATAAAACACTAGAACCTACTGTGAATCTTATCACACAAACTTGGTGCAAATAGATATGTAGAGTATGCCTGCTTTGGGCGTACTGCAAATGTTTTTCTTTCTTTCCTGGGACTTTAGATTTTTTTTCATTTATCCTTTGTTAAATATTATCACAAAAGCATTTTCCTATACCTTAGTACACCCTTATATTGATTTTCTAAATATTAATATCCTAACTCTAAACTTATAAATATAAATTTCTGGATTTAGAAATACTGAATGAGATGATTTGCACAGATTTCAGGATTCAGCCCCAGTATACGTAGAAAATTTGGAAATCATCACTCCCAACCTTGGAAAAAGAAAAATACTGATTAAGCTAAAAATGAACGACCTCAGAGAAATCAGGTTACAAGTAGTACCAGAGAGACAGGTAAATCTCAAGAGCTATAACTGATATATACTTATCTAGAACAGAAGACACCAGAGTCATAACTGATAAAAATGTTACATGTTAGTTATGGTGATTTGCTAGAAGTTGAAAGTAGACACTACAAGTAATTTCAGGGCCTGCAATATTTTTGCGGTGAGGTGGGTGGCAGGGGCTAGGTAATAGGCCACATATGAATAGGTTAAAGTTACAGGAAGCATACCAGATTTTAAGGTGAAGAGTCAAATGATCCTCTTGTGACTATGACAGGAGGTGGAGAAATGTGATCTAAATAGACACAGAGTATTTTTCATGAAATAAAAGAGCTAACCTTCACGGTGGGGGGAAGGACAGTGAAGGGAAGAAATTAGCAAGGAAGGAAAAGCATTTTTTTTTCTGACACCAGCCCTCCCTACCCTACTTTCTTACCTAAGGAGTATAGGGGGTGGACAAAAACACACCTGTGAAGGTCTCTGCTTAAGGAAACAATGCCATTCAAAACATACTGCTATTGAGATTATAGAAGACACACTTTACATCTCACAAAAAGTAGTATCCAATATAACTGCTGATGACAGATGGAATAGCTGTATAGTACAGATTCTAGGTAAGAGTTGTTCAGGTTATACTGAATTACATCAGGAATGATAAAAATCGAGGAATTGAGGGTTGGAGAGTATTTTGAAACTTCAGGGCCCTTGAAATACAAAAAGAATGCATAAACATTGAAGGTCCAATCAGATAATAATAAAACCACACACTACAGGCACATTCCCCTTGGCTCTTCTTATCAAATACTTAATGTTTTGTATTCAAAAGCAAAAGAAGCAAAACAAAACTTAAACAATACACACATGCACAATTTGAGAAGACAAAGCATGTATCAGAACCAGAAGCAAGTGTGACATAGACTTTTATCAGATCAGGAATTTAAAATAATTATGATTAGGTTCAGAGTGTTAATTAAAAAGTAGAAAGCATGCAGGAATAGATGGATGAACAGATAGAAACTAAAAAATCAAAAGAAAATGTTAGAAATAAAGGGTACTGTAAACTGAAGATGCCTTTAGTGAATGTCAATGAGAAAAGAATCAGTGAAGTTGAAAGTGAAATGCAAAGAGGAAAAAACATAAATAACTATGGGACAACTTCAAATGGCATAACCATTGGGAAACAAAAAGAAGAAAGAGAACAGAGCGTATATATATATCTATATATAGATATATTCTTATACATATATATAAATATATATATATATATATTCTTGAAGTGATAAAGACCAAAACTTTTTTACAATTAATGACAAGCTTCAAACTGTAGATCCATAATGTTCAGTGAACATGGAGTATTAGTACCAAAAAAGTCTATCCTAGTCATATCATATTCAAATTGCAGAAAAGGAAGAAAATCCTAGAACACAGGCAAAACAAAACCAGCCCTTATCTATAGAAGAGCAAGAAAGAGAATTATATTGAGCTTTATCTAAAGCTATTTTTTGAGCAAATCTCTACTTAGAAAATATTTTTCTCCTTCACCTAGTAAGAAAACAATGTTTATTTAGTCCAGATTTCTTTGATATTGTTTTATATATTTCCTTTTACCATCACTAAAATGACTTGTAATATTAGAAACTTTTTTGAATTAACACATTTTTTTTTCAACCCAGCAACAAATCTAGTGATCCAGACTTCAACTGATTTCCTTAATCTGACATGTTTGAACGGGATACCACCACTACTACTGTTTTAGGCCATGGTTTGTTCCAAAATTTATTTGGGTTCTAATAGTACATTTAACACCATAAACATATTTTGATGGTACACAGTCCTTATAATAATGTTTATCACAAAGAAAAGTTGTCATTTAGAATACATGTTGGCTATGATAACATCCTGACACAATTCTAAGTAATTTCATATATGCATATATATATCTCAATACTCTATGATTATGTAACCACATGTTCACACTTTGCTGAGTTTTCATTGATAATAACATATTTATACATTTAATTCATCTTTTCTGTTTTCCATTGTCTATCACTTCTCCCTTTTTCCAGATCCATCACAGTCTCTAACAATTCTAACAACATTGTGATTGTTATTTCAGCAATTTTAAGAAGATAAACATGACTGTAGATTGGTTTGGACAGTTCTCTCTATTTAGAAAATTATGGTCTTTATCAAAAATAGATCAATAGCATCATATTTAATAATGAATGCAAAGTTATATTAGAACTAGTCATCTTTAGTAAGCAATATCTCCCTGTACAAAAGAAAATATTTCTGCTATAAATTCAAAAGGTTAGAAAGACTTTAATGGAGGTTACCCTGTTCCTTATAAATTCTCATTTCAGTAGGAAGTGCTGTTCCTATTTGATCCCTCTGTTGTTTCTATGCACATGTTTTTCTGATATTTCAGTTATTTTATGAGTGCAAATGTTCCTTTGCCTGTCATTCTGATGTTAAAATTAGTGTCATCATCAACCTTTATATAAAAAAAAAAAAAAAAAAACTTTTCCTTGGCATTCTACTCAATAATTTCCAGTGACTTAAATGTGTGACTGACAGTAGCTATATCAAGACATTTATTTATGAGTCATAAGAAACTTAATGTCAGAAATTAGTAAAATTCTAATGGGATAAAAGTTGTATTCTAGGGTACTGTTTAAATAAGTATTTTAAATATTTCATGATTGGAAAATGTATATGCAATTCTTTTGTAATATTTCTTGCTATTTATTAAAGTGCATACTAGTGAATCCTAAATTTTTAAACTGCCAATTAGCAAGTATTAACTACACTCCTATAACTGATGTTTGATAAGTAAGAATATGGATAAAATGAATGTCATCATAGATGTTAAATGAAGAAGAAAAATAGGCTATTTTCTAAGAATATCTTAACCTTTCAATAACTTCTCATTAAGACTGTGTAAGGTTCAAGAAAGAGGTATGAAATATTGTGAATATTCCAGGACCTTGGAATTCTTTTAGTTAAACCTGTAGTCTGGTGCAAAAATGCCTTTTATGTATTCCTCACAGCCATACACACATCTTTTCTTTAAATATCTTCATCAGAGACAAGACCCCCCCTTTTTATTACAGCTAGTCCATGTATCAACACCCTGTGATAGTTAAGAAAGCATTTCTTGTTTTATAAAATTGTTCATAGAAACATTCTCTTATATTTCCTTTTCTTCTTCCACAGTAGTATTTTCTCTTTTTTCCTTTCTTACTCCTTCTTGTTATCTCTTCTTTCCTCCTTTTCCCCCATTTTTATCTTCTTCTGACATTTGCCCACACATATATAATATATATATAATGCTGCCTAGATACTCAAAGTCTATGACAGGTGGTTTCAATATCATAATACAGAAAGTTTTTTCCCAAGAATGTCAGTAATTAAAGGAAAGAGATAAATGATCAGTATAGCATAGCACATTTTACATATGCCATATGAATTTATAAGAAAGGCAGAGAATTAAGTTATGAAAGAAAAGGAAAGGAACAGGGGAAAAAGAGTTTTACTAAAGCTTTAAATCTTACTCTGGCAGTATGTAGGCCATGGGAAAAAAAAAACAAAAACCCGTTGTAGCAACTGGTTGTATCTGTTCAAAGTCATGGAAAATGGGATAAATACAGTTCCTAGATTTGATATAGTAAAGATTTAATAGTTGTATATTTTATTTTTCAATAGTTATATGTGGTTGTTGGCAAATATACTGCACAGCACTCATTTCCTCATTATAAAATCCTGTTCGACATTTTTCCCTAAAATTCATTACAAATTCATTCTCTCTACAACCTCAGTTACCAATCAACTTTTTAGATGGTACTTATACCAGTATCCCACAAGTTTTGAGTACCATATTTAGTATCCCATTTTACTAAAACACACATCAATCATCTTGCTTTTTTGTAACACGCTTCTACCCTCAGACCATGTTTTACTTTCTTTGTCACCTTAAAAATGAATGATGTTTGACTGGGCTGGTCACGGTGGCGAGTGACTTTAATCACAGCCTACGAAGTGAGGTGAGGCCGAAACTAGGAATCGCTTGAGTCCATGGGTTCGAGACCCACCCGGGCCAACATAGCGAGACCTAGTCTCAAAAAATAGCTGGGTGCGGTGGCTTGCACCTGTAATCCCAGCTACCTGGAAGCTGAACCTGGGAATTGCTTGAGTCCGTGGTACCTCGGGCACTGTGAGCCTGTGATTCCCCAAGCAAAATAGGGAGACCAAGTCTCAAAAAAAATGATGGTTGATAATAGTTACAGAATGAGGGTGTCTTCAGCTTCCTTGTATTTATATATGTTGTGTCCTTGCTTTCTATATTTGCGTGATAAAAATACTATTTAATTATTCAGCTCTGTCCATCTCTACAATTGAAAATGTAGTTGTGATGTCTGGTGAAATGAGGGAAAGCCTCCAGACTGTGTCCCAAAGGAAAATAAGCAGTGCTTTTAAAATCCAGCTTCTGTCCTCAGGCTCTTCCCAACTGCACTAGCAGCAGCAAGAGTCACCAAACAATTTAAATAAGATATTAAAAAGTCATTAACAAGGGAAACAAAGTCATTAATGCCAGAGGTGGTTAGTTATCTTATCACATTCACCATTTAGTCACTAAAGTCCCAAACAGATATGTCCAAGATGGTTCCTTTCCTCCCTCCAAACCTGAGGCAGACCTTTCACAAAGTAGAGAGAGCCTTTCTGTTCAGTTTTCTTTTACTTCTCCCTCCAGCATTACAAGCTCCTCTTTCTCCAAGGTTCTTCAAACTTTTCCAACAAGTACTGTTGCAAAATCAGTTTTCCAAATCCCTTGCTTTCTCCAGTCACCAGCTTTTCAGCTTTCAAACAAGACAAACTTTTTTCTCTTTTCTTTTTCACACTGCCTCTTACTCTGGAGCGACACAACTTTCTTTTCCAGGTTACAACGCTGCCAGCCCAGGCAGCAGCCCCTTCAGGCTTCTCCAGTCAGTGACCTATGCACTTGACCACACTCACCAGACCTGTCCTCAACAGGCCCTGGTCTCCCCCTGCCTGCAGTCTTCAATGTCAGACTCCATACAGGCTACTGCTCTGCCAGTCACTCTCCCACCATGGCTCCTTGACACCACCAGCTCACCATTCTCAGGGGCATCCTGCCTCCCCAGCCAATTCAGCTGCTTTTTCTTTCTCACCTGCCATTTTTTCTCTTGCAATCTTTCTCTTAGACCCCACCCACCAGGGCAGTATGGTGTATTTCCATTTTTGTGTTGCTTCACAAATTGGCATGCCCCCGGCTGCTCTATTCAACCGTGACACCCACTATCAGCTGGAAAAAAATAAAACATATAATCATGTGAACCGCTCACTTTTATTCAGTGATCACTAATTTTGGGTACTCCCTTCACAATGATTCTGTTCATCTCTTGTCGTACTCTGTTCCTCTAGTCCATTCACTTTCCCATACTCTTGAAGAGCTATTACATATGTACACCAAAATTTCTCAAATGTCTGTCACATTTTAACTTATTTCACTCTAAAGAAAAAAGCAATCAAAAAAAAAAAAGAAAAAAGAAAGAAAGAAACCTTGGAATCGTTTCCTCAACAGTTTCTACAGGAATGTAAGTCTTACTTTCTCTTCTATTACAATGAATGAACTTTTATGATCAAAACTAATGTCAAATCTTTCACTTGGTTACTAATTTTTTTCTTATTTATTGAAACACTCAGACATCTCTTTTTTGAAGCATCAACTCTCTCCACCAGAGCTCTCACATGCCCATACAGAAAACTGCTACACTTAAAATGAAAATCAGTTTGAATCCAACAACTTATGTAACTACCACACTATTTTTCAATTATGCTTACAGAAATATTTTCAAAAGAATTTTCTATATTTGTATTTTTTTAATTCAAGTACCTGCTTTCCCCCTTAAAATCATTTATATCACATCTTAATTCTCTTATGTTAAGACTCTCTTATTTGTTTTTCTCCTTAGATTGTTCAGCTTGTTATTCATATTTTCTTATTATTTTTAAAAGTTCATTAGTTAGCTAACCAATTTATTGAAACAATGTTACATAGTTTCAGGTGTCCATCTTTGCAAATCCACACGTGTATCATGTGTATTTATAACATTAAACTGCTGGTCCTTAAACATGCCCAGCATGTGCTTGCATTCTAACTGGAGTAGTTATGTAGAATAACAATTGTCACATTCTCACGTGCACCAGGGTCTCCACTCAGATACCAACTTCTCAGTGAGACCCTCTTCCTACCAGTCCTACATTTTCCCTGAACTTTTTCCTCGATAGTATTTATAAACACACCACGGATTTTTAAAAAGTATTTATGGAAAAGAAAAATCTGCACTCTTATTTGTCATCTCTGTGTGAGAAAAGTGTGTGTATAGACAATTGGCAGAAATTTTGCCATCAGAGTATCATGGATTGACTAACAATTTGTTTTCTGATTCTTGGCTCATGTTATTGAATAGCCTTCATTCTTTGCCTCCTCCACATCCATATTTAAATTTTAGTTGTCTGGATTCTCAGTGTCTATATTGAACTGTGCGTGCAGTCTACGCCTCTTCTTTTTGTTGAAACATCTTGTTCGTGACAACAAGTGTAGTGCAACCATGAGCCAGGCAGGACTGGGCAGGGTCAGAGACAGGAGGCAGAGGAGCTGGGGGATTCTTGGGCAGCCCCCCCAAGAATCATCAAACTCTTTTTTGGCCTTCTCTCTTTTTTTGCTTTATCTCTTTATTATCTCCATGCTTTCCTCGCCCAGGTTGACATTGCCCATTTATCCTCTCCGCTCATAGAGACTAATAGCTGAAAGGCAAAATCCTGAAAATGTACTTATCCTACACTGGATGTGATAATAGCCATTTAACTATGAAAATAGTAACTTGCTACATGCTTAGAAATCAAGATTTCAAAGTGAAGGAATGGTCATAAAAGAGGAAGAAAGCCCAAAGAGTAAGATATTGAGAATCTATTGCTTAATAGAATAGAATTCCTTAATAGGAAAATATTGCTCCAAGATATAGGGAAGACAGCCAATTTCATGAATTAAGAAATTTTAGGGGAAAAAGGTAAAAAAGGAAAGTTACAGACAAAAAGACTTCAGAAATGAAGCAACAAACTGAAAATTATGACCCTTTCTTGATTTCTGATATAAAAGAAACTTCACAAATTTATGAACTATTTTGTAGTAATCTTCACAAAATATCTGCTTTTATTTTAAAGCTACATGTGAACATATTTATTGATAAGATCATAAGCCAGTGGAGGGAGAAAACATGTGAGTATATTATAAATATATATAAAAGACTATATTCTATTATATAATAGAATATTATATATGAATATAAAAGAATATAATATTCTATTATAGAATATATATATAAAAGAATATGATATTCTATTATAGAATATATATATATATACATATATATATATGTATATATATATATATATATATATATAAAGAGAGACTGACTGGGACCTAGGTGAAGCTGGGAAATAGATGTTTGAAGAATATTTTACCATTATATTGTTTAAAACTTTCCATAATAAAGTTGATAAAGATGGAGGAATGGTGATGAAACTTCAACTGCAATATGTACCAGGACACTGGAAGGTATCAACTGTATTTCATGCTATTTTATTACAGTATGTAATAAAAAAGATCAGAATTAAATGTGAGATGTTAGTAAATTATGAAATCAGAAATAAGGAGTAGTAAATGAGGCAACATAGCACTCCAAAATTACATCTTAAATTACTTTTATTCCTACAACAAATGGCAATGCAAATCCTGATTCATCTGTCTGCTTGTGCATGAGAAGAAATGTAGAATTCTTAAAAACAGATAATAAAAAAGTAATGTTTTGATTCTTGAGATGCAGAATCAGTTGATAATGAATTGGTGATAGCCAGAGAGATTGGATATCTTATTCTAGCTGCAAGAATAGATAGATTTCATTTTCACCACCATTCTCTGCTTTCTGGCTGCAAGAGTAAAATAACACTTTTTTTTTCTTAAAGAAAGATAAACCGAGTATCATTTTAATTTTTCTCCCACATACCTGCTTTCTAAAGAAAAAAGAGCTCACCCCACCACCTTATATTTGCTGCAGTTATAAAACGGTAAAGATTATATTCTATTATATAATAGAATATTATATTCTTTTATATTCATAGTATATGAACTATCATATTATAGCACATCAAGAGATCAGGAACTCTATGGGAGTTTTTGGTATTGTTTGTTAGTCATAAAAAAGTGCTGATTCTGGCAGAGCAACTGAGAAGAACCTGAGGGCTTCTAAAACAAAGGTTATGTAGCAATGTTACCTGGCTGTGTCAAGGAAGTGGTATTCATATCTGTGAGATGACCTAAATCGGAAGATCGCATGGGACTCTTATTTGATAATCTCTGATCATTCAGTGCCCTTTTGATTTTGGACTAGGATGGCACTGATAGTAGGCTAAACATATGAAATGTGCCAAACACTTCCCAGACACTGTGTTGTCATCAGAGGTTGTTTAACTTCCCTTCCCACTCACTTCCCTCACTCTGAGTATAAAATCTGGAACTTGAAGAAGAGAAGAAAATTGAAATTTTTTAACTAGATTGTGACTAATTTATACACCTCAAATTGATTCATTAATCACTGGATTGGACTAAATTTAACTGAGAGCAGTTATCTGTCATTATACAGACGAGGGACTTAGAGTCAGAAATTAGAATTGTGTTCTAAAAATAAAGAGTAGCCCACTTTCTAAATCTGAATTAATGAATGGAAAAGTCACACCTCTTTGAGAAAATAACAGGAAGACTTTTTGAATAGAATGTAAGAAACAAGGTGTTATATGTAATGTAGGTTTGAGTTAAGGGTTGAATCAAGATGAACTTATTTTATTATATTTTACTTTAGGAAACATTTACCATGCTTAAGAGCTGATGGGAACAAACCTCTCAATGGAAGAGTTTGGATATTCAAGAGGAATAAAATGAGAGACTATTTGTTAATTCAAAGTTTCTGTGAGAAACAGTGAGTAAAAGATACAAGAAATAAACATGAAGTTATTGTCATTATAGGACTGTGGTAGGGACAAAGTCAAGTTTGACAGATTTCACATAGGGAGAAAGATTTGATTTGGTGGTGCTCAGGAAATACAGAAGTCATTGAAACCGATCTTAGAACATTGAGGCTTTCTTACTAACACATCCTATGGAAAATGTGCTCTTAATTTTTACTAGAGTATCTTTCAGTTTACAAAAATGGCTGAGAGAATGAATAACAGAAATATGTAAATCAGCTGGGGTATTCTAATATGTATTTATTTTTCATGTTTTACTTTGTGTCCTATTGCAAGATGTGTACAATATATTAATTTTCGGAAGGTCTTCAAATATAAAGACAAATATTTGGGTGCTTGGTTTTATGTTTTCAGTTGATAAATTATTAAGCTGTAAACTTATGATACATCAATATTTTAAAATCTTACATGTCAATAAATTGCATAAATAATACTAACTTTATTAGTATTATTTATTATTAGTTCAGAACAGGCACAGTTAATATTTTTGAATGATTTTTTTATAGTACAAATAATAATATATGTCAAAGACTGGTAAACCATTTAGTGGCACCAAAGCACGTCACTGATTTTATTCTATCAGTAAAGTTTCATTGGAACTCAGTCACATCATTTCCTTAAATATTGTTTTGGCTGATTTTTTCCAAATACAAACAATGGTAGAGTTGAGTAGTTGCAAATTACATGGTTCATAAAGCATAAATCATTTGTTATTCGGCCTCACACAGACAATTTTCTACAATTCCTATTCTACATGCAACTCTCTTTTCTGTGATATAAGCAAATGGAATTATATTTTTTTCATAAATATATTTAATCTGACTGCAATGTATTCAACCATATATATTTCATCTAACTATTTTCTTGATTATGGCACTTCAAGTTTATAATTTTTGTTCATTTATGAGTTTCAGCTTAAATTTAATAAACGTTTTCTGGAGAGTAGACTCAGGGATGGAGAAGGAATAGGAGGAGTACAATCACATAAAGTTTCTGTCTGTGTATTACTAAATTGTCTCCATATATATTGAGGAATTTCAGTCAGTGTCAGTCTGCCCTGCTGAAAAGTAAGAGTGAGATCATATCCACAAAAGCAGAGAGAATATGCTTTCAAACACCAGGAATTACAAATCTCCACCAAGGCATAATATGGCATAATATACTAATTAATGAGCACCTGAGAGTACATATAAATAGCCCATGGATTATTTTTACTACTGGAGTCTTGGAATATACAGAAATATCTTCAAAGTGACAGGGACTTGGTTAATTCACCACTTAGTCATCCTATGACATTTTTGTTAGTTTCAAAGTCGTTAAAGCAAAGACACTACCAAATATTTATTTATTTTTTTTTTTTTATGGAAGTGATACTTAGCTGTTGTGCCTATGGTTAAAAGGGTCTATAGTACCACATTTAGAGCCTAAATCACATGTGATTTGTTTCACAGCTATTAGGAGTTTAATTATCCAAACAATGTGGAATTGGCCTAGAGAGTTCAAATAAATTGTAAATCATGTTCTCAAAATTCACATTCAAACAGGAAGATGCTGATTATTCACTGGTGGCAATCAATCTTTTTTGTGTTCTTGACACAGTTTTGAATACAAGAATTTGAGTGATATAATTGAAGAAATTAAAAGATTCAAAAGCTACACAAAAGTCAGCAAAATTACAGTAAAATTAACTGCTAAAGTATAAAAAATATCTTCCACTGTCTATAAATATATCTGAGTTTATGTAGTATCATGTGCCTGCTGACCTTCAATATTTTTGTGTCACTGCTTGAATTAAACCATCAAGTTGCCTAACTTGCTTATTGCAAAACCGGACTTTGTATTAAAAGAGTTTGCCTTACTGGTTAGACCGAATTTCTAAATGACTGTGAACAAAGAGAAAGATAATCAAAAGCGAGTTGCCATATTTCCTCTTCACATTTACTTGAATATTCTTTTGGGAACAAATAGAAATGTCAGTGCAGGCAGCAGAGTCAATGAAAACAAGGATTTGAAGTAAAGTGATACACCTTTCAAGAAAAAAGTCTGTCCCAACCTTGATTTTCTCCTGTCATTGCCTTTTAACATTTTTGCATTATGAGAAAATCGTTACAAATCAAGCTCAAAGATTAAATACACAAAGAAAGAAAAAGAAGGAAAAAAACATAGATAGTTAAGACTTGAGTTTCTTTATTTTTGAGGCAACATTGGTTTAAAAATTATATACAATTTGGAAGTACAGGATCACACCCTTCTGGTGTACATTACTGCAATATGCACATTGCTACCATTTGACAGTTTTTATTGCAGTGGGATTGAAAACAACATCTAGCTCTGGCTTGAAATTATCTAAGAAAGAGGACTCAGATGGATATTTGGAGAGTGAGGAGGTGGAACTGAATACCTAGAGAGATAGTGCATACATCCCTCTTTTATGATATCCATTGCCACACTGCATCCCTTTCACAAGGATTCTATGGTTAAAACTTGAGATTTCAAATTTGAGAGTCCTTTAAGGTTAAGCTCTGACTAATTCATTAAAATACAATATACTGAAGTATTTAACTTATGAATCCACAGAGAAAAAACAAAAATCTCCAAACTAAAAATTCAAGGCCTTGTCATCAAGAAATGATTAATCTAAGAGTTGAATTTATTTTATTGCAAAATATTCATGCAGTTTTTGATATAATATTTTCATAGCTTAAGTTTATTATGAAACAGTATAAATGAAAAAAATTTGTCATTCTATCCTCATCTGTCACCTCCATTTTACTTTCTTTTGTGTCTGTTTTAAAAAAGGTTAGCCTCAGATGTATTTTTCTATATTTGAGATATATATGTATATAAATAATGGCATGATAGACACACACTGTTCTACAATTAAATTTTATCAAATAAGAATAGCTTAAAGGTATTTGGGTACATGCCGGGCCTGGTGGTACATGCCTGTAGGTGGCAGCCTAGGAAGCCACGTCTGGGACCAGGGGATCCCGTGGCCGGGACCAGGATTGTGGTTCAAGTCCCGCCATAGGCACATAGCTAGACCTAGTCCCAAAAAAATTGCTGGGCGTGGTGGCGCATGCCTGTTATCCCAGTGGCAATAAAAGCAAGACCTAGTCTCCAAAAACAAAAAAAGATGTAAAGAGTACTTGCATGAGTTTTTCCTTCGAAAGTACCTAATTGAGCTATTGTTTTTATACATGTATGCATATATGTATGCATTCAAATATTACATATTTGTATGCTTTTAATGTATACAACTTCATGAGATTGGAGATTAGTAATATGCTTGTGAAACTACCACCAAAAGTAATACCATAAATACATCTATCTTCTTCAAAAGTTTTCTCTTGCTCTTTATTTTTTTGGTCATAAGATAATTAACAGAAGATCCCTCCTTTCAGTAAAATTCCAAGTATATGGCATAGTATTGCTCACTAAGGCATTAAGTTTCACAGTATGTAGCTAAGACACTTATTTTATGTGATCCTTTGACCAAAACTTTCCTTTCCCACCTATTCTCAGTTCCTGATAACCACCATTCTTCTCTTTTTCCTCTTATAATTGGAAACGTGGTATTTGCTCTGTCTGGTTTACTTCACTAGACAAAGTTTTCAGATTCATTTCATCCATGTTGTTAGAAATAGCAGAATTTCCTTTTTCTTAGAGTTTGAAGTATACTCCATTATCTGCAAATACCACATTCAAACACTTATTCATGGACATTTAGTTTCTTTACAATTTTTGTTTGTAATATCATTGAAATGACCTTGGAAGTACAGATATCTCTGTAAGATCCTTATTTCAATTCCTTATGTAGTGTATGTATATACATACACACTATAGACAGACATAGTATTCACACACTATATATAGATTAGATAGCTTAGATAGATAATGCATGCATACATACATACACACACATACATACATAGACATTACAGAAGTGAATTGAATTGCTGGCCATCATATAACATCATATCATATCATGGCATGTCATGTATGTCATATCATATCATCATTGCTGTACCATTTTCACTTCACATCAATAGTGTATAGAAGTACCCTTTCTCCATGTTTTCATCAACACTTATATGTTTGATTTTTAATAATAGTCATTCTTGTAATAAGTATGATTTAATAAAACTGGGGAAGTTTAAGATATACAATTTATTGATTTGATATTTTTTATACAGCTATATGGGAACTAGTGCGTTAGCTTAACATGTCTATCATATCAGATAATTAGTATTTCTATTTTGTGGTAGGGCCATTAGGATCTAGTATTTCATACAAAGCATTTCATACAGTATTGTTGAAGATAATCTCTGTGTTATCTTCAGGTCTTATTTATCTACTGATAAATAGGGTCAGGTCTTATTTATCTACTGATAACAAGTTTGTTTTCTTAAGCTTCCCCCCAATTTCCCCAATCCCAGTGCCCAGTAACAACCAATCTATGCTCTGTGTTTAGAGGTTTAACTCTTTTAGAGTTCATATTTTGATGATAATATAGAGTATTTGTCTTTCTAGACTGCTTTATCTCACTTAAGCTGACCTAAAGTTCAGAAATGGCAGAATCTTCTACTTACTTATGAATAAATAGCATTTCAGTGAGTGTGTGTGTGTGTGTGTGTGTGTGTTATCTTTATCCATTCATCCCTTGACAGGTTATTGTCTTCGCCTAATAGATGTAATGCGATGCACTATAGTTTTGATTTGCATTTCCCTGATTAAAGTTGTGAAAATTTTAAAATAATCTATTGACCATCTGTATGCCCTCTTTGGAGAAAAGTCTATTCATATCCTTCATCCATTTTTAAAAATAGGTTATTTATTTTTGTATTGTGGAAGTTTCCTATGTTCTAGAAATTAGCCCTTTATCAGATAGTAGTTTGCAATATTTTCTCCCATTCATGCACTGCCTTTTCACTCTACTGATTGTTCTGCTGAGAAGTATTTTAGTGTGATAGAATTCCATTGTTTATTTCTGCTTTTGTTGCCAGTGCTTTTGGTGTCTTATCCAAGTAAATCTTTCCTAAGTTCAATGTCAAAAGATTTTCCTTTTTGCTTTCTTCTAGGATTTCTCTATTTTCAAGTTTTGTGTTTAGGTGTTTAATGGACTTGAGTTGGTTTTGTGTACCATATAGATAGAGATTGAATTTCATATTTTGTATTCAAGATTCAAGATATTCAGATTTTCCAACATCATTTACTGAAGCAATCATTCTTCTCCTTTGTGTATCTACTATGCCCTTGTTACATATCAGTTAAACATAAGCCTTGGCTTTTTTCTGTACTCTATTCATCTTTTCCTATTGTTGATGACCTACTCTCGGAATTTCTATATTTCTATTTGGTGACATTTTTAGGCAGCAAATATTAATTTATTAAATATTTCCAAGAAAATTTATTGATTATAACAAACATTTTATAAAAGTAAACTATAAAGTGAATTAATCTGAAGTTTATCACTTGAAATATATTTATAAGATGTGTGAAAAAAGTTCATGATGTAGATATATTTTATTAGTATCACAGTTTTATTTGTGCATCCAGGCCCTAATAAACCCAAAGTAACCATAATTCTGACTACAAATGTCACAGAAGCATTTTGATAAATACCATGTAATTGTTGTTTAGTAACAGATATATTACTATACTGCATTTTATTCAGGCATTCCAGGTTCAAAAATTATTTGGCTTCTAGTTTAACAACTAAAACTGTGTCTTTGTACACATATTTTGGTGAATGCAATTATCTTTTCATCAGCCATTCTGACAAATATATAGTACTACCTCATGGTGACGTAAATTATACTTTTTGATTTGACAAATTATATTGAGCACTTCCTTATATACATAGATAATTTTTCCTAAGCATTTTTTTCATATTTTTACTTGTTTTCCTATTGTGTTGAATTTTTCTTATTGGCTCAAAGATTTCAACTATGTATTCTGGAATAATTGAACTCAATTGCAAATAGTTTAACGCAAACATCACCAGACCTTAACATGAGACACTAGATGCAGGGAAGACCTGAAGAAACTCTTAAACATGGTACAGATTTGGAAAACTGTAACAGCCTATACTCAGGAAAAATTAATAAGACTTTCCCAAACATCTCTTCTGACTCTGTGAATATCTTTGAGAATGGAAATATCACAATTGCAACTGATTGAATTTTTCAGTCTTTTAGGCTGAGGCACTGAATGCCTTTGTTAGAAAAGAATACATGATTAGGAAGTGAATTTTGAGAAAATATTGCAAAATGAATGTTAGTAAAATAGAACAAAAACTTGATAAAATAATTTGTAACATGATGATCAATCTGAGATTGAAAAAAAAAATAAACAAGCAAGTGAAGTCTTTTAGCCTGAAATCAAAGGAATCACAGTAAATTTCTATGGGAAAGGAGAATACAAGTTGTAAGGATAGAAACATTTTTGATTTTCAGTCTAATGTTTTTTTCTCTTCAATCTAGGGAGGCTGCTTTAAATTCAAATCTATTTTCTGTTAACCTCCAGCATCAAAAATAAGCATATTCTCTGGGAAGAAGGGAGGGAAATGTGTGGGGAAATCTGACACACTTCCAAGTGATACTCTTTCTTTAATAAATAACAAAAACTCAATTCTTGACTTTCTTGGTTGTTCTCTAATACCTTCAAATTAGTGGAGCTTTTGTTTCATTGTGCTTTGTTTCTGTTATTTATATTTTATTTATTACTTTTTTGGTGATTCAATGATTTTATGGTTCTTTTGCATTAAAGTGATCTTATATCCACTAACATGTGTGGCTATAAGCAAAATCTCATTGGCAATTTTAAATTCATGAAGAATTTTTAAATAGGTATCTCTTCTGGTAGATGATCTTACTATTAGCCGCATTAATTCATTTATTATTATTGAATATTTGCACGATAGGATGCTTATTCCTTTTACAGAATTAGATAGATTGCTCTAAATGTTTTTATTTTTTGTTTTTTATTTTTTGCTAGTATAGTTTTTTCTGTGACTAGGGCATCATAAGGTACTAAGCTAAGATGGGCACTTTTTGCAAACAAAGTGTTAAGTAACAGCTTTTACTGCTTTCAGCAAATATAGTTAGTCTATGTTTGTACATCCTCTTATTTTCCACAATAGTTCAAATTCAGTCCAATGTGACATATTGGCACCATTCGCACTCACCCCACTCCCTAAATCAACTGATGCGAAGCATCTGTACCTTAGATTGATGCACATTTTAATTAGTAAGGACATTTTCTTTCTGGCTGGTATTTTCATAGCTCTTTCACTATATGGTGTTTTCATCCGGAAGCTTGCTCTTGAGGCTACTTTTTTACACACTTAATAGTGCATGGTTACTTTTTGAGCTTGCATTTTTCATAAACACTTTCCTATTCTTAATCACTACCTGCAATTACACAAATATACTTTGCTACATGATTAAAATATTTTACAACTTATGGAAAAGGAATGATAACATGCCACTGCAAGAAATGAAGAGGAAGCATCAAAGATATTTTAAGAAATTTTGGTTTTTCGAAAAAGAAAATTTTGTTTCACATTAAATAGCTCTTTGAAAATTGCCAGTTTCAAAAATTACCTTTTTATATCCTCTGTTAATTAAATTTTCTCTTATATTTGAGTACTAATCAATTTATTATTTTATATACCTCTTATTAAGTTCATACTATATCTTTTCATGTTTGATTCTATTTACATATTCATTTTGATAACATGCCCTGTCTTAAATATTGTGTATTAAACTCCTAATAAAGATTGGTGTTTATCATTTTTTTCACACAGGGTTCTGCACACAGTGATGATGTAGGAATATCTGTAAAATCATTAACCAACTAACCATTTATCTTTATGTTTGCAGTTATAACTAAAGTTTGCTTATATTGGCAGATCAACTTCTTAGAAAAGATTGTAAACTATAATTAGTTAAATGAAATCTCCAATTCCTGCCTGTTAGAAAGATTGTTTTAAAGCTATCACTCTATAAATGCTGGTAAACTTATCACATGACTTCAGAATTTACCAATACTTAGTCCTCATTATTTTGCTTACTAGCAAAATGCAAATAATTATTTAAATGCATATACATTTAACAGATTCTATTTTTTGTCATTTAATGCCTCAAGCAAACTTTTAAAAGATTTTCTTCCCTAGCCCCAAAAGAAATTAACTGCTTACCCAGTCCCAAAGGGTTTTGCAGGTAACTGTGGGATTTCGATGGAGCAAAATCCTCTACACATATGAAAAACATTGTCCCTAATTTCTCTGTAGAAAATTGCCTAGCCAAATATATTTTAGTGAAAACTTATCACAAAATAATTGTATGTTCAGTGCTATCCACGTTCAAATTTCCATGCTAAATTTCACAAAGAAGATATTTTAACAGAAAGTTTACCTTTTATTGCAAGATGCTATAAAGTCTGTTTATAGCAACAAAGCTAGGCATTTAAGTTTATATGACTTCTTGATAATAGTTTTAGTGTGGAATGGCTATGCTTCAGTTTCAACTGAGGACTGATATCAGAAAATAAATCTGTTATGTATTGATTAATTTTCTTATTATTTCAGTAGATGTTTCAAATAACTAAAGAAATTAACTTATTTTAGAGTATATTCTGATTAAGGTTTACAATATATAAATGTAGTATTTCTAAATAATATACGAATTAGCTGATTGAATTTTCTATTTATGAAATATAGACAGACTCAGATCAAACAACTATGAATGAAATGATAAAATTGTTACCTTTGAAGCAATACACTTATTATTCATTTCAACTGGATGGTCAAGTTTGGCATTGTAGTATAAAAATCATAGAACAGAATTTACTGCATGCTTGAATTTATTTTTCTGTGAAGATAAAATATTACCTTTTGTTTGGAACAGGAAACCAATTCTGAATTTTTCATAAAATACTTCTTTTCATAATAAATCCTTATGGGAATGAAAAAATTTGTCTTAGAACATGATTCAATAAATAGTGGATTAGTGATGACACATCTTAAGAAGAGACTGACAGACATTTGATTTTTTTATGTCTGAAAATTCTGTCAACATCGGCATTTTTGGACTATACATGGTCTCTGGGCTGCAGTCAGAGCCATCTGTCTGAGTGGCAAAATGCCTATTCATAAATTAGTTGGACCATTTCATCAGGGCAAAAATGCCAAGAAATAAAAACTACAAAAGAAGAGATTATATGTTTCACCAACTCTACTGCATCTATAGGCAACTCTTTTCATCAGTGTATCATTGCTATTCATGATAAAAAATAATGCTATCTAACCTGGCTCTCATGGGCACTTAAAGACTGGTGTGCTGGTGTCACTAATATATGGAATATAAAGTAACTAAACCCATAGGCAGATAAAAACAGGTTGGGAAACTAACCTTGATAGCTACCCAAGAATTGAAGCACCAAAGAAGAAAAGGTAAAAGAAGGGTGAGAACAAAGAGGGAAGGAAACACAATGGTCTAAGATGGTGAACTATGGGTGAGTTGGTGGTCGGTGTACTATGATGTGACACCTGATACGGTCATCCCAATATTACCTCATGATACACAAAATATAAATAGAGTAAAACTAAAAAATATAATTTAAAAAAGAAAGGTGTTCTGGAGAGCATTTAGGTTATTTCAGAAATAGTTTACTTTCAATCTTAAAAGGAATGATCAAAGAATATTTTTGAAGTCTACATCCAAATGAACAAGTCTAGGAGACACTAAAAATAAGTACATATGCATGAAATGCTTTGGAAGTAATGATGCAATTGTATAATGGTGATATGTTTCCACTTGGAAGAATTCTACTACTTATAGAAAATATATTAATGAAAAAAGAAATGTGTGTGCTTGCATGTGTGTATGTATGTGTTTCTTCAGGAAAATAGTGATTAGTTTATGCATCAATAACTTTTTGAAAGTAAATCACTCAATAAATTGGTAGCAAACTACATAAATTAATAAATTTTAGTACCACCTATAATCGATTTAATAAATTCTAATAATTACATTAACGAATTCACTTAAAATGTTGACTTCATGTCCTCATAGTAAGTAGGAACTAGTTTATCTTTCATGAAAAGTAGTATGTTTATCACTTTTCTATGTTATTTTACTTCTCATAAGCAAGTTTACCTTCTATAACTATTAATTAATTTGGTGTCACTTATAATTTAATTAACAGCATTTAATATCTTGATTTTTATTTTACAATAATTGTATGCTTTCTTTTTTAAATATGTTTTTAAAATATTTTATTTTATTATGAATATTTGCAAGCACACAGAAATGTTGAATGAATAATATAGTGGTCATTCATATTCCTGACATCTAGACTCTAGAGTGACCATTTTCCATATTTGATTTGTCTCATCTTTATCCATGTGTCTCTAGCCATTAGTTCAAAATCCATAAATGTAGACCTGAGAGGCAATAAATCAACAACTGGCAGTGCAGTGCCTATGTTCTATCAATGCTGTGATGAAGGTGAGCCCTCTGCACATCTCCAGGAATTTCTATGCAGATCTTTTCCTGCTGGTACCCTTCTCCACAAATTCTTGACCTCTGCCCGTTGTCCTCTTTGTACTTTGAACTTTATCTTCTCAACCTTGGGGCGATCACATAGCTATATCTGGGTACACCTTCTCTATGGTACAGCATAGAAATTTTCTCTGGGAAGCACTTGAGGCAACCTTACTGGCTCCTCTTCTTTTGGTGATGATGATCTTGTGTTCTTTGCTGTGCAAGGACTGAAAGCTGTTATTTCACATATTCTTACCCATTTTGATGAATTATTTAAGATGGAAAAGTAATGCTGATCTTGTACTATTCTATTTTGTCTGAAGGTTGAAATCCAATCGCTTGCTCTCTTTTTTTGTGCACGTGCCTGGTATGACTTACTCTTTCATTTTCAACTTTCCAGAATTTCTTTGTTTTAGATGTGTACATTGTTGTATATACCATGCTGGTGACTTTTGCATTGTGGTTATCTTCTGAAAACATTTACATTTACTAATAAGATTTTTGTCCTCAGTTCTATCATTTTATGCTCTGTTTACTATTTTTAGTCCACATTTTATTGATTCTAAGACTTACGTTTTAACATTTATGAAAATCGGGGTGAATGGATGGCAAGTTTAACTGGCAATGTTTGGTTCTTAAAAGTACACAAATAAATGATGTTTTACAATTGTATTAGATTTCATGACATATGATGTTTATTTTAAAAGTTCTTATGTGTTCTGCGTTTTTATTGTAAATCTTATAATACTTAAGAATATCTATTTTTGGTATAATTTTTTCAGTGACAGCAACTTTTAGTCACCTTTTTCTATAGATGGTATCATGCATGCAGATTAGTGCCTAGTAGTAGAGTTTTGCTTGTTTTTTATATTGCTTTTAATTCTTTGAATTTTCTGGATTGCTGGATTTGATCAGTTTTGGAATTCTCAACATAGATGTTTCCTTCTTCCTGGTTTAAAACTTCAGTTATTATTTTCACTGGAAAACATAATGGCTCTCTGAAGTTCTAAGTTCTAGGTTTCTAGGTTCCTTTACACATAGAAGAGACTCAGCATGACTGAATACCTCCTGCCTAAAATTCTCAGGTTTTTCTTGTGAAAATATTCTAAGTCTAGGACTTTATCAATGTCTACACAAAGTATATTTTTATTTTTCAAGCCATTATAACATTTCAAAGTATGCAGAATGTGTGTAGCATAATGATACAGTGCTGTAAAGCTAATTATAAAAATAGCATATGGAACTTTGCATATTTCAAAAATTCCTTCACTGACAATTAAAATTGTTCTCTTTATGATGAGCAATGGAATAATATATGAGTGCTAATGGAAAGTAGTTAAGACCTGACATAATATCGAATATATTGTATGGAATCCTGGCTTTGGGCCATAATGAAAATGCTCAACTCTTACTATAATGGGAAGTTCCCATGCCCCTTCAATATCAATCCAGTACCTACACTATATCACCTTTCTTTTTCATTGAATAAGGCGTCCTATAGAAAATAAAGTACATTGACATAGCAGAATCAGCAAAAAAATTTGAAGTTATGTCTTAAAAATTAAGTTCTTATTCTACCTTGAATGACCTATAAGTTAAATTTGATTCAATTTATAATTTTCTTGAAACAGGAGAACAATAACTCAAGATGGTGGTCTATGATTCAATTTTTAAACCACTTTCCATCTAATATTTTTATTTAAATTACATATGAAAATGTTCACTGTAGAATGTTTTAAGAAGTAAGCCATAAATACTGAGCTCTACATGCATTACATATATATACATATGTATATGTGTATATATATATATATATATATATCTTCAGGATGAGGTCTATTAAAAGATTGCTTTATTCCTTTGGGTATTTTTTGTTGATACACCGTGTTCTGCCTATCTTAGGAATTTTAACTTTTACCAAACAACACTGTAAAGATATAATATTACAACACCTATAGGGTATTGTAAAACATTCATATGTACCACAAGATTACTAAAACATTCATATGTATCACCAGATAAAACGTGAAAGTACAATTAAGAAGAATAAATCAAGTTCTATGGCACTTAGAAGAAGCAAAATAGTCAGGTGAAGGAAGTAAAGGAAAGATCTCCCGGGGAAAATTTAGCATTTGATTTTTGATCACAGATAAGCATTTAAGAAAGCAAATAGGGGAGCCTAAATGGGGAAAGAAAATAAGAAAGAGAAAAATAATGCCTTACCAACAAGGTCAAATACAGTCACAAGCTGACAGGGCACGGTGGCGCGTGCTTGTAAGCAACAGTTTATGGAGTCATCCGGGTCTGGGGATTGCGGTTCCAGTAACACCCTGGGCAACACGAGACCTAGTCCCAAAAAATACCTGGGCATGGTGGTGCGTGCCTGTAATCCTAGCTACCTGGGAAGCTGAGACTGGCGATTCCGTGATTCCATGGTAACACGGGCAACATGAGCCTGCGGTTCCACGGGCAAAAATAATGAGACCTAGTCTAAAAAAACAACAAAACACATTCAGCCTAACCCTAGATCGGACTGAGTTGCTAAAGGGGGAAGGGAAGGAGCCGCACCTGGCGTAACCGCACCGCCGACACCAAAGTCCAGAGAGTGGACTGAGACTCTCTCGGGGACAAGAGTCACCTGCAAAGGGGACTCCGACCCGCCTGAGAGGAGCAGCTAGCACACCAGCACCTGGGGGAGGAGACCACGAAAGACAGGTAGGCTCCCTACCTGCAACAGCCCGTGGCATCTCCTGGTCGTCAGACCCCAAAGCCCAAAAGCGCCGGCGCCGTTACGCAGCACCGGCGCAAACTCAGAACACAAGGACATTCACTACAAAAAGCACATAAGCAGTGGTAAATACGACTATATAGGCTTCAACATGCCTACTACTAGAGCGGTAGTCACCCAATATGTAGAGCAGATCCGAAAGGAAAACACAGGAAAAAGGAAGAACACAAACACTCAAGCAAGCCCTAAGAAAAATAACTCACCACCTAAGGATAAACAATTTGAAAAAACCAACATGGAAGACATCGAAGAAATGCTCCTTATGTCAGACAAAAAATTCAGAATCAACGTGATAAAAGCACTCAAAGAGGCCAAGGAAGAGGGGGAACAAAGGGAAAGCAAAAGAAGAGAAGCTTTCAATGAATTAAGAGAAGTAGTAGAAAAATATAAAAAAGAATGCAGCAAAATGAACAATATCATCAATGAACAGAAAAACGAAATCGAATCCCTAAATAAGAAACTGCAGGAGATGAACAACAGAAGAACTCAAAAATGCAGGGAAGAGTCAGGAAAGCAGACTAGAAGAAATAGAAGAAAGAATCAGCACACTAGAAGATACAGAAGTAGAAAGAATGAAGAAAGAGAAAGAGAGAGAAAAGCAAAGTAAGAAAACAGAAGAAATAATCAGAGATCTTTCAGATACTCTAAAGAAAACAAATATAAGAGTAAT
>PVHY01016795.1:0-32933 GCA_004024945.1 Uropsilus gracilis
TGACAAAGTCCAACATCCATTCATGATAAAAGTCCTTGAAAAATTAGGGATTAAAGGAACTTACCTCAACATGATAAAAGGCATCTATGACAAACCTTTGGCAAATATCATCCTAAATGGGGAAAAACTAAAATCATTCCAGTTGAGATCTGGAACCAGGCAGGATGCCCACTCTCCCCACTACTCTTTAACATTGTACTGGAAGTTCTAGCTAGGGTGATGAGGCTAGCTAGATAAGAAAAAGACATAAAAGGGATACAAATAGGCAAAGAGGAACAGAAGCTATCATTATATGCTGATGACATGATTCTCTATATAGAAAACCCAAAAAAATCCACAGAAAGACTACTTGAAATAATAAACCAGTTCAGTAAGGTAGCTGGATACAAAATGAACACACAGGAGCCAGTGGCTTTCCTATATGCAAAAAGTAAAATAGAAGAAGAAGAAATCAGAAAAACCATCCCATTCACCATCACACCAAAAAAAAATTAAATACCTGGGTATTAACCTAACAAAAAATGTGAAAGAATTATACAAAGAAAATTTTAGAACGCTCCTAAAAGAGATAGAAGAAGACATAAGGAAATGGAAAGACATTCCCTGTTCATGGATTGGAAGAATTAATATTATCAAAATGACCATCCTACCAAAGGCAATCTACAGATTCAATGCAATCCCAATAAAAATCCCAATGACATTTTTAAAAGAGATAGACCAAAAAATGCTAAAATTCATATGGAATAACAAAAGACCTCATATATCAAAAAGCCTCCTGACCAGAAAAAAAGAGAATGGAGGTATTACAATTCCAAACTTCAAGCTATACTACAAAGCCATAATAATTAAAGCAGCATGGTATTGGTACAAAAACAAACAGTCAGACCAATGGAACAGAATTGAGTGCCCTGAAATAAAACCACACATAGTCAACTAATCTTCGACAAAGGAGTGAAAAACTCACCTTGGAACAAGAACAGCCTCTTCAATAAGTGGTGCTGGGAAAATTGGACTAAGATATGCAAAAAAATGAACCAAGAAAACTCCCTTACTCCATGTACAAAAATCAGCTCAAAATGGATAAGAGACTTAGAGGTCAGACTTGAAACCATAGCATACATAGAGGAAAACTTGTGCAAAACACTCCATGAATATAGTTCAGAAATCCCTTTCTAGAAACATCTACAGAAGGCAAAAAAAAAAATGAAGGAAAACATAAACAGATGGGACTACATCAAACTAAAAACCTTCTGTACAGCAAAAGAGACAACAGAAAAAAACTAAAAGATGCCCAACCAAATGGGAAAAAATTTTTGCCCTCCACATGAGTGACAAGGGATTAATAATGATGATCCACAAGGAACTCACACAACTATACAAAAGCAAATCAAAAAGCCCAATCAAAAAATGGGGAGAACTAAAAAGACACTTCTCCAAAGAGGAAATACAAATGGCCAACAGGCACATGAAAAATTGCTCAACGTCGCTAGTATTAAGGGAAATGCAAATCAAAACCACAGTGAGATACCACCTTACACCAGTAAGAATGGCCCACATCCAAAGAATGGACAACAAGAATTGCTGGTGAGGATGTGGAGAGAAAGGAACATTACTACACTGCTGGTGGGAATGTAAGCTAGTCCAACCACTATGGAAAGCTGTGTGGAGGACCCTCAAGTTAATGAAAATGGAACTACCATTTGACCCAGCAATTGCTCTCTTGGGTATCTACCCAAAAGAGACCTCAATGTGGGTACAAAGGGACACATGTGCTCGGATGTTTACTGCAGCAAAATTTATAATTGCAAGGTCATGGAAGCAACCTAAATGCCCCAAAACAGATGACTGGATGAAAAAAATGTGATATATATACACAATGGAATATTACTCATCAATCAAAAATGACAAATTTGATGAATTTATAACAATGTGGATGTACTTAGCAGAAATCATATTAGCAGAAACAAGTCATAAAGAAAAAGACACAAACCAAATGGTTTCACTAAAATATGGGATATCGTGAAAAATAAACAAAGGACTTGAGGAAAAGTCAAAACAAGCTAAGCACCAAACTGAAGTGCACAACTTTGAGCAGGAGGGAAAAGGGGGGGGAGGGAGGGAAGGAGGATGTAAACCCCTGGAATTACAATATTGTGAAATTTATATATAAAAAATTAAAATTTTTAAATAAAAAAATAAATACATTCAATAAAAATTATACCAACTTTTTTCTCAGATAATGAAGGCATCAAACTAGAAATTAACAATTAAGAGAAAGCAAGAAGAGTGTCCAGTACATGGAGACCAAACAATATGCTACTAAACAAAGAATGGGTAATTGAAGAAATTAAAGAAATTAAAACATTTAAATAAATGACATAGACACAACATTCCAAACTGTCTTGGACTCAGCAGAAGCAGTTTTAAGAAGAAGGTTCATAGCAAAACAGGCACGTATCAAAAACCAAAAATCTAACCAGAGAATAACCTAATCCCCTAACTCAAAAATTAAAAAAGGGAGCAATAAAAAATTTCAAAACACAGCAGAAGACAAAAATAATAAAACAAAAGCATAAATAATCCAGAAATCAAAAAAAAAATAAAAAAGATTGATAAACCCCATGCAAACCTCACAAAGGAAAAGAATGGACAGCACTCAAATAAGCAGGATCACAAATGAAAGAGGAGAAATTGCAATGGACACAGTGGAAATCCAAAGGATAGTCAGAGATTACTATGAACATCTATACACAAACAAATACAACAACCTGGATGAGATGGACAGGTTCTTAGAATGATACAGCTACCCAAAATTGAACAAAGACAAAGGAGAGAACTTAAACAAACAAACAAATCACAAGCAATGAAAATGAAGCCGTCATCAAAGGTCTCCCTAAAAATAAGACCCCGGGACCAGACAGCTTAACAAACAAATTCTATCAGATATTTCAAAGATGAAATAATGCCTGCATTACTAAAGCTTTTCCAAAAAATTAAGAACACAACATTCTATGTGCCAAACACATTCTGTGAAGAAAACATTACACTCATACCAAAGTCAAATAAAGACAGCATGAAGAAAGAAAATTACAGACCAATTTCCCTAATTATCATGGACACAAAAACTTAAACCAAATTAATCCGATAACGCACCAAGACCAAGTGGAATTTATCCCAAGAGCACAGAGGTGATTGAATATCGATTAACAAGGGAAAAACCTAAAGACATATGATCATTTCAATAGATGGAGAGAAAGCATTCTATAAAATCCAAGAGTAATTCATAATAAAAGCTCTTGAAAAACTGGGCACAAAGGGAATATGTCTCAACATAATAAAAGCTATCATGGCAAACCTATAGCAAACATCATCATAAATGTGCAAAAACTAAAACAATTTTAATTAAGATCTGGAACCAGGCAAGGACAGATTCCCACTCTCCCCATTACCTTTTAACATTTTACTGGAATTTCTAGCTAGGGCAACAAGGCAAGAGAAAGACATAAAAGGGATACAAATAAGAAAAGAGGAACTTAAGCTATCATATGCAGAAGACATAATTCTATGTAGAGAACCCCCCAAAAAATCTACAGAAAGCTTCTTAAAACAATAAAACAGTTCAGTAAGGTAGATGGCTATAAAATGATCACTCAGAAAGCAGTAGCTTTCCTATACACAAAAAGTCAAATAGAAAAAAGAAATTTTTTAAAAATCCAGTTTACCATCACACCAAAAAAGATTAAATACCTGGGAAAAAATCTAACAAAAAACATGAAAGAACTATATAAAGTAAACTTTTAAACACTGCTAATGGTGATAGAAGACATAAGGAAATGGAAAGACATTCCCTGTTCATGGATTGGAAGAATTAGCATAATCAAAATGGCCATCCTACCAAAAGCTATCTGCAGATTCAATGCAATCCCTATAAAAATTTGAATGACATTCTTCAAAGCAATAGAACAAAAACTACTGAAATTTATATGGAATAACAAAAGACCTCGAATATCAAAAAACCTCCTGACCAAAAAGAGAGAAAATGGAGGTATTACTCTTCCAGATTTCAATTTATTCTACAAAGCTATGGTAATTAAAACAGCATGGTAGTGGTACAAAAACAATCAGACCAATGGAACAGAATTGAGTGTCCTCAAATATAACCACACATAGTCAACTAATTTTTGAAAAAGAAGTGAAAAACTTACACTGGAACAAAGACAGCTTCTTCAATGAATGGTCCTGGGAAAACTGGACCAAGACATGTCAAAAAAAAAAAAAAATGAATCAAGACAACTCTCTCACATCATGTACAAAAAGCAACTCAAAATAGACAAAAAAAAAAAAACCTTGGATATAAGATGAAACCCTAAAATATGTGGAGGAAACTTGGGCAAAACCCTCCATGAATTGCATTTCAGAAATTCATTCTGCACAGATATACACGGGGCAAAAAAAATGAAGGAAAACATAAACAGCTGGAACTACATCAAACTAAAATTTTTTTGTACAGCAAAGACAACAGACAGGACAAAAAGAAACCCAACTGAGTGTGAGAAAATCTTCGGCCTCCGCAAGAGTGATAAGAATTTGATAACAAAGATCCACAAGGAACCCACACAAATTATCAAAGACAAAACAAGAAGCCCAGTCAAAAACTGGGGACAACTGAAAAGACACTTCTCCAAAGAGGAAATACAAATGGCCAACAGGCACATGGAAAAATGCTCAGCATCTCTAAAATAGTACTGCAAATCAGGAAAATGCAAATCAAAACTACAGTGGGATACTACCTTGCACCAGAAAGAATGGCCCACATCAAAAAAACGGGCAACAACAAGTGCTGATGTGAACGTGGAGAGAAAACAATACTCCTACAGTGCTGATTGAATGTTTATCGCAGCACTAGTTATAATTGCAATGACATAGAAATAACCCAAATGTCCCAAGATAGATTAATGGATG
Organism: Uropsilus gracilis; assembly: GCA_004024945.1. NCBI lineage: Eukaryota > Metazoa > Chordata > Mammalia > Eulipotyphla > Talpidae > Uropsilus > Uropsilus gracilis. The sequence goes on from PVHY01016795.1 coordinate 4,963, forward strand.
AAAAAGATGTGATATATATACACAATGGAATATTACTCATCAATTTAAAATGACAAATTTACTGAGTTTATGATAACATGAATGTACCTAGAAAAAATCATATTAGCAGAAACAAGTCAGAAAGAAAAAGGTAGAAGACGAATGGTTTCACTATTATATGGGATATAGGAAAAACAAGCAAAAGGCCAGGAGGAAAAGTCAAAACAAGCTAACAATAGAATTAAAGTACACAACTGGAGGTGGGGGTAGGAGATAAGAGGAAGTGATTAGGAAGGAAAGGTGTTGACTGATGTGTGATTCCCAGGGAATACAAAGATGTGAAATATATATATATGATAACACACATATGAAGAAAAAAAGAAAAAGAAAATATAAGAATCAGTATAAAAATGAAGTTTAATTGCATAATGGAGAAAATCATATACAGTTTTTTAATGCCTTGAAAATATAAGAATCAGTATAAAAATGAAGTTTAATTGCATAATGGAGAAAATCATATACAGTTTTTTAATGCCTTGTTACCATAATAAAGTAAAAAAAATTTTTCTCCAAAATGTGTTCTCTAAAAAGACAATGAACTCTATAGTTTTCTCACGCAAAACATTTAATAATGAGTGTGGAGTCGATAAGTAAAATTAGTCAGATGGAACTGAATCAATAAAAATATTAAAAAGCCCTCACAGATACTGAGTAAAAACAATTTCTTATTAATAACCGATGTGAAAAAATAAAAAATGAAAAGAAAATGAAAAGAAATATACTGTTAGATGAATGGAACTGAAGGTTTTATGTAGTAAAATAAGTCAGGAAACATACACAAAACAGATGGGTTTCCCACATACATGGAATATAAAGAAAGAAGTCAGTAGAGCAGACAAAACAAATCCAAAACCAAGTCTAGAAACTGACTGCAGATTGAAGTTAACAGATGTTTATGGGAGTTTAGGAGGTTTAGCAGAGGAAACATAGTGGAAGGTTATTGTTGCTGTAACAGTGGGAATGGTATGATAATACATTTCCATCTGCAGTATTATAAAGCAATAATATTATCCCAAAAATAAAATATATAATAATAGTAAATGGAAATATACTCTTAGATTCATTAAAATATGAACCATAATATATATATATTAATAACATACATAGTGTACATGTATGTTAATGTATTTATGGATGTAAAACTGCATCTGTTTTAATATAATTAAGTTTATGTTTTTGCCATGACTAAATGAGCTCACCTTAACTATATCTTATAACAGAAATGAATATGATTATTTTTAATATTCAGATGAATATTTACTTTTCACTTTTTTTTCTTGAGGAAACAATAGTTTACAATTGTACAATAGCACTATGATTTAGAGTTACAGCTTCATACCTCATCACATGTTTTGTGTGTTACCACACAAACAGCACCACAAAAATTCCTATGATCACCCACCAGGGTCAATTGAATTCCTCCCACCACTTGATCAAACTCAATTCTGTGACCACATTTCTTGAGTGTATTCTGGCTTTGTTGTGTCTGTTATTTGTTCCTGATTTTATATTTTCATGTCAGTAGAATTGTCTTCATTTTTATATACCCTTCTTTATCTTTCTGGAATATTTCACTTAGTTTAATCCCCTTCAGTCCCACCAATGTTGTTGCAAAGGACAAGACTCCATTTATTTTTAGCTGAGTAATATTTAATTATGTAAATATTTAATTGACTCTTCTGTTGGTGGACACATAAGTTGTTTCCATAATTCTAATCGAAGTGGTAGAAATAAAATTATATGAACAATTGTTAGACTAACAGTACCAAGAATAACAAAAGTGCAGAGGAACTGAAAAGCCATTTAATACAAATGTACAATGACCACAAATATGAGAGAGATTCAAAAGTGATGTGATACTGTACTCAATCTGGGGTTGTGATAATTAGATAGAACTTTATAATGCTTGACAAGAAGTTGCTTCCTTTCTTTAGGAAGACCAAATGGTGACAAAAGAAATAATAATGAGCTGAGAGGCAGAAAGGTAACTGGAGAAATTTCAATGAATTATCTGCATGAAATAATTCCAGTTTATTATACTCTCATTATCCCAGGCACTCAGCAATGTGACTCTTTTCCAGAATCTACTTCTCCCTTTGTTCTCATATTTCTTCCAGATTACTAAGTCTTGGTTTCCAGAAGCAGTCACTCTCCACTGAATTTCACCTTACTTTAGATTAAGTCAACTCATAGGTAAGTGTTTTTGAAAATGACCATTTGGCATATATGATTTTCTAATTGAAATATCTGTTGGAACATTGTACTCTCGTTACAAAGTTTTCGGGATCAAGTGAATTGTCACATACCTTATTATTTTCTAAGCATAATCGCTTAAACAAAATATTCTTTCTATAATTTTCATTTCTCAATCTCTAATATCCTTTCTACATAAATATAATTTGATATCTCCCAATTAAAAGCAAAATTAAACAAAGCAATATTAAAAAGTATAAAATACCTCCTGCTAACCTACAATTGCTTATAGGTTCTGCCATATATGTCTTTCCTTAAAATATTTATTTTTATTATATAAATAATTTATTTATATATATTTCACATCATTGTAATCCCATGGGGTTACCCACCTCCTTCCTTCCATGGCTGCTCCAGCTGGTCTCCCCTTCCCGTTGTGTACTTTCATTTGGTTGTCCATATATTAGTGAAACCATTTGGTTTCTGGTTTTTGTTTTTGTTTTTTTTTCTTTCTTACTTGTTTCTGCTAATATAATTTCTTCTAGGTACATCCATGTCACTATAAAATCATCAAATGTGTCATTTTTAATTGATGAGTAATATTCCATTATGTATATGTACCACATCATTTTCAACCATTTGTCTGTTTTGGGATACCTGGGTTGTTTCCATGTCCTTGGAATTATAAATAGTGCTGCAATACACATACAAGCAAATGGTGTTGCAATAAACATACAAGCACAGGTGTCTTTTTGTACCTTGTGTCCTTTTTGTATATTGAGGTCTCCTTTGGGAATATTCCAAAAAGAGCTATTGGTGGGTTGAATGACAGTTCCATTTTCATTAGTCTGAGGGTCCTCCATGTGGTCTCTCCATAGTGCCTGGACCAATTTGTCTTCCTACCATCAGTGTAAGAGTATTCATTTCTCTTCACATTCATGCCAGCACTTTTTGCTGCCTGTTTTTTTGATACAGGCCAGTCTTGCTGGTGTGAGGTGGTATCTCATTGTGGGTTTGATTTGCATTTCTCTGATTGCTAGTGATGTTGAGCAGTTTTCAGCAGTGCCTTTGGCCATTTGTATTTCCTCTTTGGAGAAACATCTTTTTAGTTCCTCTCCCCATTTTTTAAGTGGGCTTCTTGCTTTGTTTGGATTCCTTATGGATCTTTGTTATCAATCCCTTATCACTTTTGTGGAGGACAAAAATTTCCTCCCACCCAGTTGGGTTTCTTTTTGTTTTTTTTTTCTGTTGTCTCTTTTGCTGTACAAAAATTTTAGTTTGATGTAGATCCAGCTGTTTATGTTTTCCTTTTTTTTTTTTTTTTTTTTTTTTTTTTTTTTTTTTTTTTTTTTTTTTTTTTTTTTTTTTTTTTTTTTTTTTTTTTTTTTTTGCTAGCTATAGATGTATCAAGAAATGGATTTCTGAATTGTAATTCATGGAGGGTTTTGCTCAAGTTTTCCTCTATGTATTTTATGGTTTCAGATCTTACATCCAAGTCCTTTATTCATTTTGAGTTGGCTTTTGTAGATGGTGTTAGGGAGGTGTCTTGGTTTCGAAGAACCAACTTTTGGTTTTATTGATCTTCTGTATCATCTTTTTTTAGATTCTATATTATTCATTTCTTCTTTTATTTTTATTATTTCTTATTTTTTACTGTTTTTTGAATTTTTTTGTTTCTCCTTTTCTAATTCTTCAAGTTTATAGATTAGGTTATTTTTTTAATGCTACCTTCTTTTTTGATATGAGCTTGAACTGCTGTGAATCTTCCTCTTAGATATGCTTTTGCTGAGTCACACACATTTTGGAATATTGTGTCTTTGTCATTTGTCTTAATGTAGGTTTTAAATTCTTCAATTACCCATTCTTCTTTTAGTAACATATTGTTCCGTCTCCATATATTGGACACCCTTCTTGCTTTCAATTCATTGTTAATTTCTAGTTTGATTCTTTTATGATCTAAGAAAAAAGTTGGTATAATTTTATTTTTTGTGTATTTATTCAAGTTTGCCTTATGTCCTAATATGTGGTCAGTTTTAGAGAAGGATCCATGTGCATTTGCAAAGAAGATGTATTCCTTTATTTGTGAGTACAGTGTCATTTGGTCTAGGTCTTCCATTAAAGCTTTTTGTGACCTTGTTTAGTTGCTGTTTTGTTGATCTGCCCTTTAGTGAGAGTGGGGTGTTAAAGTATCCTACTATGTATGTTTTTTCACCAATATTTGATTTCAATTCTGCTAGTTGGTGTCTTATGAATCTTGGTGCTCCCTCATTTGGTGAATATATGTTAATAATTGTTATGTCTTTTTGGTTGGTTGAGCCATTAGGTAGTGACCCAGTTTATCTTTGTCATTATTTTTAAATCTGCTTTGTACACTATGAGAATGGCTACCCCTGCCTTTTTGGAGGGGCCATTTGCTTGTATGGTATTTTCACATCCTTTTATCGTTAATCTGTCCTTATCTTTATGGATTAGATGTGTTTACTAGAGGCAGCAGAATGTTAGGTTCTGCCTTTTGATCAAGTCTGCAACTCTTTGTTTTTTGGTTGATGAGTTTACACATTGACATTTAGAGTAATTAATGATGTTTGAAGATCTAGTGTTGATTTTCTGGCTGTCATTTTGAGGTTCTGATTTGGTTTCATGTTATATTTGTTCTGTTTATTCTTCTGAGGGTTTTGGTCTTGAGGTTTCTTGCATGATTTCTTGAAGTGGAGGTTTGGTGGTTGCAAATTTCTGGAGACTTTGATTGTCTGAGAAGGTTCCAATTTTTTCTTCATAAAAGAAGGACAGCTATGCCAGGTATAGTATTCTTGTTGGCACTTGTTGACTTGAAGTTTTTTGAAGATGTGGCTCCATTTTCTTCCTGCTTGGAGTGGCTCTTCAGCAAAATCTGAGGTCAGCCTAATGGGTTTTCCTTTGTAGGTTGTATTTCTTATCTCTAGTAATTTTCATTATTTTTTGTTTATCTTGGGATCTTGGGGGTTTTAGATGATGTGTTCACTCTGTCATCTGGCTCTCTCTGAGTCTTAGCAAGAGATGCTAAAAGCTAGAATCTTTGAAATGTAAATCCCCAATTCCAAGCTCCTACCTGCATTTGGTTGCCAGGGAGGTGGGAGTTGTGGATGGAATGGGAGGCAGGCCATGCTCGTCCCAGCACCAGCACCTCCTCTGCTCTCATTTCTGGCCTGGTATTCTGCAGATCCTCTCTGTGATCTTGCTCTCTCTGAGTCACTGGGATGTTTAAAAATTTTATTTTATTTTTAAATTAAAGAAATTCCATTGTTTTACATCTTTGTTAGTGTTTTCATGATATAAGATTTCTCACCTTAGGTGTGGTTATGTATTATAACTCTCCCACACCAAAACACTCATAGTTTTATGTGATTGTCTGCTAAGGACTATCATATGCTTTCCATTGCCCACCCTCCATTCTTCTGTCTCTAATTCGCATTCTCTCTCCCTTTTTGGATAACTCAGGTATATGGTGAGCTTTCAAGGTTTGATTAAAATGTTTGTCTTTGATACTTTGTTTGGCTTATTTAGAGTCTGCATATAATCTAAAGCAATATGCATAAAGGTCAGCCACATCTCAATAATGGAGAGATAAAATGAGAAACACTAGCTTCTTATTACAGTCATTGTTGCTTAACAATGGAGATTCTTGCTAAGCTTTCTGGGAAAGACATCTTGGATAATTTTGTCTTTGTGTAAAAAAAACAAATTACAAAACTAGATGGTGTAGTCTACTATGTACCATGATTATGTGGCATGGTCTGAATGGAAAATTGTATATGCAGTGGTAATATTGACCAAATCATCAATAAGTGATGCATGGCTGTGAACTTAATAGAGAATTCATGGAAAACAAGTGGAGATAGGGAAATATCAAAGTACAAAAAATGATGTAAACCATAGATTGCTATGGTTTAATTAGTTTGAAAACACAGGTGACAACAAGTTAATGGAAACATTAAATATTAAAGAACATAAAATTCATTTTGTCAACTGCTCATTTGTTTTAAATACATATACTAGATTTTTGTTCTGTTTCAAGTTATACAAATTGTATAAGTAAAATTTAAATAACCTGGTTATCAATGAAGTTATTCAGTGAACATTGAAAGGAAAATATTATCCCTTTCTTTGATATGCAATTTGAATCAATATTTTCTTCTTTGAGACTAGGTCTTGCTATTATTGCCTGTGGAACTGCAATACCAAAGACTCAAGTAGTCCCCAGCCTCAGCTTCCCAGGCAGCTGAGATTACAGGTGCGTGCCACCATGCTCAGCTATTTTTTGGGGACTAGGTCCACTACTTGTCCCCAGTGGAACTGGAACCACTAGCCCTGGCTCAGTCATGCCTTCCTAGGCTGCCGCTTACCTAGGCTGCACCACCATACCCAGCCCAATTTGAATCAATTTTTTGAAATAAATTTTGCGAGAATGACAAGCACATGAAAAATTACATGGTGTAGTATTTTCTGATCTGCTCCAATGAGAGGTGTAATGGATCAACTGGAGTCTGTTATTAAGAGATTGATCAATGGGTTTCACATTGAAGGCAACACAATCGCAAAATCTAATGTTTGAAAGAGAAAAAATAATTCAAAAATTCAAATGAGGTGCAAATATCTAAAAATACAAGGAAAACTACAAGGACAGTTGAGACATCTTAATGAGGCACAGTTTTAAAGTAAACAGAAGGATTTCTCTTTACAACAGAGTCATGATTTTTAAAAAAGAATCTTTTACAATACCTCTATCATTATTGATTGTTTTGAATTTCATAAAATGTAACAACAGAGAAGCCAAACTTTATTATTCCAAAAAGTGGTGACCTAAATCTCTTACCTGAGCAAGTTTGAATTTTAGTTGTTTTATGTTATAAATTTCATATAATTTGGAAAGATAAAAATCAAAGATCATATTAATAGATATAGAAAAGACACTTGACAAGATTCTAAAATGTGCTGATGATAAAAATTCAGTAAAATGGGAGCTAGGAGGGACATATCTCAACATATTAAGGGTCATGCATGAAAAACCCACAAGATGCATCAAGCTAAATGGATTCAAAAGTGAAATTTTATAATTGTTCTTCTAAGAGCAAGTACATGACAAAGATGTCCACCCTCACCTCTACTGCAATATAGAATTAAAATCCTTGTTAAAACAATAGGTGATAAAAGTTATAAAATAAATCTTGTTTGGAAAAGAAGTAGTAAAACTATCATTATTGGCAATTAACAAATATACATAGATAACCCTAAGGATTTTTCTAAAAGTGAAAGTTTTAGAGAAAATAAATTAGTGAACTACAGCCTGCAAAAATTGACATAATAAATTGTGTTGCATCATTTTATACAAATAACAAACCAAAAGAAAAAATTAAGAAAATAATATCACTTATGGTAACATCTAAGAATGATTCATAACAAAGGAGATGTTAGACTTGTTCAGTTAATTTGGTTATTACAGAATAGAAATGAAAAGATACTCTGCTTGCAGATCACAAAAAAATTTACATTGATAAGATGTCAAATTTACCCAAAGCAAAATATAACTTCAATGCAATTACTATAGGTTTATACTGAACCTGAGACTTGGGCATGTGAAGTGCAGGACAAAGCAGATGGGTTACTCCAGGAACCAGGCCAAAGCCTGAAAGAATGACTGCATACAGGAAGTATACATGCAGTCTAGTTTATTGTACAACAGTCTTATTTATGATAATTAAATACAAAGGAAAGCTTTGAATCATGCTGTATATTTTTATAAACTAGCAGGTTTTGCTTGCGATGCAATGATAAGTAGGAAGGAGAAGACAAATGGGAGTAGGGAATGAGGGAAGATTTGGACAAGGGGATTGCCAATTAACACAGCTGGAGTGGACCTCCCTCAGAAACACTGCCAGTTCTAACCACAAAAGTGTTCTCTGAGGCTCAGCCAGTCAATCTGTCTGTGTTTTTTGTTGTTGTTGTTACAACAAAGTCTTTGTACAACAATCACAATAAAAGTTTCAAAGAAACAGTAGACATTATTAAAATTTACATGGAACCATTAAAGACCCTGATTAGTCAAGAATTTTTGATTTAAAAAAAAAAAAGGAAGATGAGGAATGGAGTTATCACACTCCCAGACTTCAAACTATGCTACAGAGCTAACTTAATTAAAGCAGTATGGTAGTGGGTGGAAAATACACATAAATCAATGAAATATAATTTATTTCTCATAAATGAATCCACATTTTATATGGACAATTAATCTATGGATATGGATTCAATAGCATACAATGCAGAAAGAAAAGTCTCTTCAACCAAAGGTGCTGGAAAAAACTGGAGAGCTCTATCCATAAATATGAAACTATACCACTCTCTAAATCATACACAAATCAACTCAAATATATTAAAAATTTGTACTAAGAATAGGAATGATAAATTGCACAGAAGAATATATAACAAAATATTCCATGATATTGACTTCAGAATCTATTTAGGGACTCAACTCCAAAAGCAGGAAAACAAATGCTAAAATAAACTAGAACTACATTTAGCTAAAATCAAAATAAAATAAAACCAAAAAAAACCTTTTAATACAGCAAAATAAACTGTTATTTATTATTAAAACACAATGTTACCATATTGAGTGTAAGAAAATGTTCAAGCATCATACATTTGACAAGGGGCTAATATCCAAGATTTACAAATAACTCAGCAGCAATTATTATCAGGGAAATATAAACAAAAAGGACACTGAGACAATACAACATTCTGTGACATTGGCCCATATCAAAAACTGAAGAGAAAGAGTTGTTTATTTTTTTCTGATTCAGTCTCTATAGGAAACCTGACAGAAGTTATTGAAAATTTAAAAAAAAATAATATACCATACATATGATCCAGCAATTATACTTCTAAGTATCTATCCAAAGAAAACAAAATCACTAATATGACATAGTATACATATTCCTATGTTCACTGCAGCAATATTTTCAATAGCCAAACTATGGAAACAGGTGACTGGGCACATAGGCAGACTGACAGAGAGATAGAAAGCCTGAATAGTAAATTAGCCTCCTAAGCCCCTTTATACCGCTAAGGTCCCATAGTCACATGTTGTGTATACAAGACACTTTCAAAGTGTCCCAAGGTCAAGAAGTCCAGAGTTGTTGGTAAACAACTGAAAAATAAAAGGAAAACAAGCCTCTTAAATTCATGGAGCCTCTTAAAGTTAGTAATCTACAAGTGTAGATGAATTTAGTGAGAATGACATCATGTGTAAGAATAAGGGCCTTATTCTTAAACCCAGCACTGTAAGGGTTCTTCCACACATATGCAAAATTGCAAGACCACTCAAGTTTAAGAAACAGCAATAACCAAATTTATTTAACAGACAAGGAAAAATGGAGAGTCATTGTGGCCACAATTGGCAGGTTATCTTACCCAGTTATTTCCAGTCTCAAAGTTCTAAACAAAAATCTACACTTCTAAGATTGCATATTCCATATCCCAAACAAAGGCCAAGATAGGGTCTCAACAGTTTTATCACTCCCTGTCTCTTCGGAGTATCTGTCCCACATTTCAGCAGCTTCACCTCCTTCCCATCTCTGAAAGACCAACAGATTCCATTTTTATAGTAAGTTTATCTCTTCTTGAAAGGTCCAGATTGGAACTGCAGGCTCACATTGCCCAGGGTACCACAGACTCAAGCAATCACCAGCCTCAGCTTCCCAGGTAGCTGAGATTACAGGTGCGTGCCACCAGGCCCAGCTATTTTTTGGGGACTAGGTCTCGCTACGTACCCCTGGCGGGACTTGAACCATGATCCCTGGCCCTAGCCATGGCTTCCTAGGCTGCCACCTAAAGGCATGTATCACCATGCCCGGCCTTGATTCATTTTCCAGCAAGTTTACTTCTCCTTTGGGAGGCCCACAGATTTAAGCTTCCAGAGAATTTACCTGTCCTCTCCGACTGGTTCAAATTCCAGTATCAAATCAAAAGGTTCATACTTGATTTCCTCGCAAAATTTTCCTCTACCTTGGGGTGGCCAAATCCCCAGTGTTGGACCTCTGAATCAGCTTCCTTTTGTGGACAAAACCTGAATATGATGTTTTCTCCCATCACTTCTGCAACTTCATATCTCTTTCCCAGAATGTCCTCACACACTGCTTCTTTCTTACCCTAAAGGCATATCTCTTTGGTTGTTACTTCTCTTACTTGTGCTTCTTCCCAGAGAGCACTGCCTATAAAGACTTTGCCTTACAATTTTGCCTTTCAGCAGCTGGCTACAAGAGCCGATTCATGGGAAAATGCATACTTGTAAGATATATAGAAGCATTTGAGAGGACTAAATTTCACTCCCTTGAGAAGATGAGCTGCTATGAAAAGGATAGCTGGGAAGTCTAGGCCCCAGGCATATATCTTTTGCCTAGACATCTATTTGCTATTGTCACTGACATGGGGAGAGCCCTGCTTGCTTTTGAATAGGGTCAGGGCCAAGAGATCAATCTACAGGGAACAGTTGGGGACTGGAGGCCACACATGGAGCTTGTTAGCCATTAGTCTCCTACAAATGTACAAAGGGTTTTGGCTTTAATGGATATATAGAACCCTGTTATATCTCCTGTTATGTGGGAACCCCAAGAAGTTTCAGTGGTCTGCTAGTAACATTGATGACAAGGGAGGCTAAAGTGTCAAGATGAAAACAGTGAGACTATTCCTGGTGATTGAGTAATTACCCCCCTCCCACCAAAAGAGCATTAAGTGTTTGTGTCACCAATTCCAGAGTGCATCTTGGGGATGATTGTGCTACGTGGTGTGTAGCTGCAAACCACAGCTAGAGTTTCACCTTAGGGAACATGTGGTGAAGGCAGTGTTACTTGGATATGATGTGCATCAGTACAAACAATTTTTGGTCCCTAAATGAGTGACCAATATTAAACAGTATGGGTCATCAGGTGGTCATGAACAGATTAATGGCACAATAGCAGACCTGGAGTTAGTGGACATTTTGTGTGTGCTCACAGCTCTTATAATTTGCCCATGTGGCCAGTGAAGAAGACTAATGACTTTTGGTGTATAATAGTAGACCGCCATGACTTGATAAAAAGGTTTGCCCGTGGAATGCAGCAGTGCTTTCAGTGGCAAACTTGGAGTGTATGAAACATGAGCTGGGATCATATAATTTTGTAGATGATGTAACTAACACTTTTTTTTTTCCTCATTGCTATAACAACAGAGAGTCAAGATTGCCCTCATGTGGGAAGGTTGGCAGTCGACACTCACTGTGCTTCTGCAGGGATACTTGTATAGTCTTACTCTGTGTCATGGTCTGTGGTAACTGCTTTGGCCTGATAAAAGAGGCCATCCCCAGTGTGTTTGTAGCATTACATTGGTGATATTTTGTTCACCAGTTATTCTTTTGCAGATTTGGTAAAGACTGTACTTCTCCTGTTGATACACCTGAAAAACATGCCCCTGGACAATCAATGAAAGCAAACTGCAAATCCTTGACTGTCACGTTGTTGTGGGTTACATGGTCAGATAAGATGAAAATTATTCCTGATGGTGTTATAAAGTACAAGCTTACCCCATTCTAACCATACTGAAACAGTTGCAAATTTTCTGGGCCTGCTGGGTTACTGGAGATCATTTACATCTTACATGGCCCAGCTCCTATGTCCATGTATAAGCTGATATGTGGGATTGAGCTGCTGCAATCAAACAGATTATAAAGGCTGCTTAGGATTCACAGGTCTTTGACCCACCATGAGCCTGTGAACTGACATAGGGAAGGTTTCAGGTGGGGTTTTAACAGAAATAAGAATGGCTAAGACAGCTTATTGGGGCCAACTTTGAAAAGGGACCAAGACTAAGTATTTTTTTTTTTGATAAAAAGCAAACATGAATGTACTTAGAAGAAATCATATTAGCAGAAACAAGTCAGAAAGAAAAAGACAGAAACCAAATGTTCTCACTAAAGACCAGTAGGAAAAGTCAAAACAAGCTAAGAGCAAAACTAAAGTACACAACTCGGGGCAGGGGAAGATGGGAGGGAATTATCAAGGAGGGAAGGAGGTAGGTGACCCACGGGGAAACAAAGATGTGAAATACATATATATTTCAATATATATATTTATAATATATATAAATAAATATCTACTAGATATAACCTTCAATAAATTAACAGTATTGCCAAAGTTTTTATTGCTGCTGTTATTAAAGTGAACATCAAAATAGTCACTGCATTGGGTATGAAATTAACCTTTCAAATAGCATTATTCCATTTAATGAGCTTTACCTTGCCATCCTGTATATTTACATTATATATTAACATTTAATAATTCAATGTCCATAGCATGGTGGTATCTGAATGTGGATAATATGAAGATTATTTTTATTCTTACTGTAAGTCTATGTTATCTTTTCATTCAAGTTAAATAAATATGCTGTATAAAAATGTCAAAAAATGCACATTCAAATAATATTTTAAAAAAAGCAACTGGCTGTAGTGTATACAGCTTTACTAGATACTGAAAGTATCACTGTCATAGTTCCTGTCCTTGTGATGACCACAGACCCAATGAATGGGTGGGTATATATGACTGGGTAACAAGCTTGTAGTGGTATTGCTCAGATACCCACTTTGGGTCCTGGGACCCGGGACATCAGAAACAGGTAAACATTCACCATGTAACAGGGTTGGTCTCACCAGGCAAAAATGAAGCAGACACCCTGTCCCAGATGCCATGACCTGAAACAACTCTAGGGCAAGATATTGCCTATTGTCTGCAGATACCTGCTCCACACGTGAAAGGACAATGTGGGTCACTGTGCCTGCCTGAGTTCTGTCAGACCAAAGTTCAAGCTGTTTGTGCACAATGTATGGCACATTCTAGGGTCATCCCCAGAAACATTTTGTGTCAATCAGCCAGATGTTGTGGGGCCATGTGCCACTGACAGATTGACATAATTGAGAGTCAAAAACTGGCTTGAACTTATACACAATGGGCAACCCATAACTTTACAATGTTAGCAAATAGATGGGCCTTGCATTTACAACAGGGTATCTGTTGTGTGACTATGGGCATTCAACTGTGTAAAGTCAGTTAGGAGGTGCGCAACTGTTATTCTCCTTCTCAGAATTAGTGTCTCTCTCTGTCTCTCTGCATGTGTATATGGTCCCTGGCTCAGAACATAGTTACATTGATATAATAGAGGCCCCAGAGTCTATTTCAACTTACCCATATCAAGAGTGAAACTATCTGACCTGACATGGTTGCAAAAATGACTGCTACCTTGTTGTGATGGGCAGCAATCTGTGGTCACCTGTATGGACATGGCTATACTGCTCCACACATGGGTCAAAAGGCAGTTTTGGTAGTAGTGACATACCTATGAGCTGCATTTATATGTCCACTGGTGAAGGAGAACAACCAAAGAACTCACTTTAAAGGTAGCCGGATGTAGCAGTGGGCCAAGTACTTGGATATTGAATGAAAATTCCTTTTATCTTGCAACATCAAGGTTGTAGGCATCATAGAGCATTACAGTGGCCTGCTGAAGCAGGTATGAGAGCTTCAGCCTTTTCTCTGATGCTGGTCAGGTAGACCCGATGTTTGTGGAAAGTGCTGTGGACACTAAAATGGGAGGAGCAATAAAGGTGGCCTGGCTCCTGTGGAGAAGTTTCTTTATCACACATCTGCTCCCAACCATCTGCACATAAAGACTTTGGACATTGTGCTAAAGTCTGGGCTTGAGCAGAAGGGTGATGTTTTATTGCCAGCCTTGATTTTGTTGGACACAGGAGAGACTATAAACTGAGTATGGTCTTGGGCAGTGAGGCCTCCCAACATGTGCTAGGTGAAACTGTTAACCTCTTCGGGATACCACCTGTAGGGATACCTAAAAATAATGCCTGAATAACTGAACAATAGCCTCCTTTGGTAAGTTACACACCCAAGGGAGGCAGATTAGAAGGTAATTCTAAAGAGAACATTTGTGTTGACTTTTTGACCTATTATGAGTTTGCCTATTATTCAGAACATGTAGAGAATGCCAAACCTGGCAGATCTGCCTGCTATGGTTTTATCTTATGACAAAAAAAAAAAAATCTGGCTTGTGTACTGCAGGTGGGAGGTATCTCCCATTGCTGATGCAAGTAACTTTGTCTTTTTACCTCTAGGTTGGTGTGCCCTAACACCCTAGTGGACTGGGCTTTGCTGAATTAATTTTGTGGGTTATAGACACAGTATTCTTCCAGAGTCCATATCAAGAATCTTTGTGGAAGGAGGACATGTAGTTAGTTGCATGGCCAAAATAAAAGAAAACTGAGATAGTGTAGATTATAGGGAAATTGAGATAAATGAAACTTTTTCTCACCTTCCAAGCAAGAGACAGTCCATAGCCTTGAAATATGTTTTTCACAATTTGAATTTTCAGAAAGCCACTGATGGCCTTGGGTATGGAACAATGTATTAGCTTTTTGACCATGGGCACATGACAGCATATAGGATTCTAGAAGCCTCAGTTATTTTGCCATTTAGTCTTTCATTCTCTCACTCTGTTTGCCTGTATATCTGGTCTTCTTAGATCATTGAAGATCTCTCAGACATGCCTAAGGCCCAAATATTCTTCTTGCATTTTCCTGAATCAGCAATGAACCTCCCTTGTATGGAATGGGTTGCACATCATGTACTTTGGAACTGAGGCTCCAAAATAGAATGGAAAAAATACAGATTTGGCATGAAAAGAGTAAGAAAATGAAGGGTGTTTTGAAATGGGGACACATAAAGAGGGAGATTGATCCTATGCCTCTGAATCATATAAAGTGTTGTAAACAAAAGTTGATAAAACAAACTTTTCTGAATAAAAATAAATGTGACCTTATTTTCATCAATTAGCAATCATTTATTATAAGATAATATATTATAAGATAATACTTAAAATCATGGTACCTAATTGGTAAAGCAGGAAAGCGAAGTCAGAAAAAATGGGTTAATAGAAATTGATTGATTTTGATAAAGCTAATATACCGAAGAAGTAAATATAGCTAAGAAATCAAGTATAAACTTGACTCCACCTGGTTCATCTGACTATTCACTAAGAAGATTTTCTACTCTTATATTTATTATTTTTTTATCAATTGCACATGTCCATCTGTCTGTCTATGTATGTATGTATGTATGTATGTATCTATCTATCTATCTATCTATCTATCTATCTATCTATCTATCTATCTATCTATCTATCTATCTATCTATCTATCTATCTATCTATCTATCTATCTATCTAATCTTTGTATCTATCTCTGTATAATTACATCATCTACACTGAGGATACACCAGTAAAGATTAGATTCAATAAAAGAATTATAAAAATACAATGCATAAAAGATTAGATTCGATAAAAGAATTTAAAAATACATCTAAAGATATGTAAGTTTATTTCTAATTGAGAAAATACCAAGAATTGGACAACAAAATATCTCCATGAATTTTTCAAAAACAAAAAGAAAGAAAACCAAGTTTTTTTTTATCATCTTTATGATACATGTTGCATTTTAGTTTAAAATGCTGGTAGAATTCTCTTTAGCATTATACAACATGGTTGTCAAAACAAGAGAAAGAAAAACAAAATCACATATTTTCCCTTTAATGACAGATTCAGAAAGAATACAGAATAATAGTTTTTAATCCACTGATCATCATTAAGGCACATTCAGTGGGAATATCTGGGAAATCTACTACATTAGGTTGTCATAAAACATAGCAATTACTAGTGGAACCTATGACTAAATGAGAAAGGGGAATTGATAAGGGGACAATTATTATTCTTTATTCGGGACTCTCTTGATAATCAAGAAGGGGAAATATCAATCTGTGACTGGTGGGGAAAATTGTGATCATCACTTGGGCTAAAAGTATTTGTTCCTCATGAAAGGGTAGGGATATGTATTATATTAACCTGTTCTACTCAACCTGGACAATAGCCAAGGGACTTGAATCAGAAGACCAAAGTCTGAAAAATGGCCTCAAAACACCATAGAATGTATTTGGAGAAAATGTGAAAATATGAGATCCATCTGCCATATTATAGAAAGACACATCTCCAGCCTCATAGTCCAGGAATATCCCTACATTTCTGGGTTTTTCTTTTAGAGAAAGAAGAGTTTCTGGAGAGGTGAGAGCCCAGTATTCCTGCTTGTAGGACCTAATAGTCCAGAAACCATTTTCTGGGGACATTTTGACACTTCCCTTCCTTGCTACATTATCTCTACAAACCCCCACATCCCAGGATCCTTTGTCCCCAACCTCCACCTCCCAATAATATCTTCCTGATCTGATGTCTTGCTGACCAAGCACACAGGGAAGAGAGTCAAATCTTTGTGTGGAACTAGGTAGATCTTGACTCTTTTCTTGCCAAGTTACTTGCCTCCTGTTTTCAGACAATAGGAGGGAAGGATGGGCTGTGTCTTCATCCAGAGTCAAATTAACTGCAAAGAAAAGTGAACCATCATGTTTCTACAAAAGATCTCATGAAGCTTAAGCCAGAGAATCCTCATTCTGCTAAGGTTTCTCTGGGCCTTGCTGGATTCAATCTACTTCTACCCATTTTCCCTCAAGGCTACTCCGCAACAGCATGACCTTCCTGGGCATGCTCACTCACCAGATTTGAACTCTTCTTTCCTCCAATCTGCAAGAAACATATGATTAAGAAAAAAGAAATATCTAAATGATAAAGTGACCTGTCTTCACAGAATAAATTCAAGAATGATAATTACTTCAATAAGAAAAATAGTATTTCATGCCAATTATATTTTATATACTTGCATCTCATTTCATCATCTGCTAACTTATGTATAATTTGAAGAATTCACTCATTCCTATGCTTTATTCATCTACTTGTCCCATAGAATAAATATCTATAATCTATTTAGGATGTTAAAAATGATAGGGAATATTATCAATCTAATCTAATAATTTCTTTTTTCTATAGTCTCCTCATAATTTTGAGCAATGATGTCATTTATTCTCAAAGTGTGATGTGAGAAACAAAGTGAAAAAATAATAAAACAAAATTTAATTTTTTCAAAAAGTATTGCTATCTACTAAAATATTGAGTAATATATTCATTGAATACTTGGTTTATAGCTACTTTGATTTTCAGCATATTGTTTTGTATATATTTATATTGTCCTTGAGAGTAGGGTTATATTTATATTGGTATATATTTATATTGTCTTTGAGAGTAGGGTTTTGTTCAACAGTTCAAATCACTCACCAGCATATAATGGTGCCACTCTCCAGACTGTAAAAGAACACAATAGAGAACTCTTTATTCCCTTCTGAATTTTCTTTTATTGTATTTTATATTTCTCCTATTTTTTGCCACAATTCTACTTCCAAATTCTTGAAAATTCCATGTTCTAACCTATATACTCATATTTCATTTTTTATCAAAATTATTCAGGTGTAGGACAGAAACAGAAGCAACAACATGTGTGAAGGACAAATGAAAAAAAGAAAGAAGCATCAAATAGAGGAAGGAGAGAAGGAGGGAGAACAGGTAGTATCACCTGTGGTTTGTACTTATTAAATTCATTGAATTTATATAAATTACTGAAAATAAGAAAGAATCCTTCAATGCTTTCTTGACTTCTATAGATATTTTAGCATTTGTTTTTCAAGACTTCTAAACAAAGCACTATACAAAGTGCAGTGTAATTTTAAAAATAGAAATATATTTAGTTATTTATTTTCATACCTAATTACTCATTTTAAGTAATTTTTTTGTAATTCTGCATTGTACTCAATATAATAGAGGCAGGATCAAAGGAAGAACAGAAATTTCTGAGAAATGAGCCTTACTCACCTGACTTGAATTGAGCCTTCCTACTAGCTGAGGAAAAAAATGCAAATAAGGATATATATGTATGAGAATATAAATATGTATATGCACATATGTATGTATATATACACAGACATATAAAAGTATATATATATATATATGTTTTACCATCATAAAGAAGAATTAATCAAAGTCATGCATATGTTAATATTTGCTTCTGAAAAATAACCAAGTCATGTCCATTCAAAAGAAAAAAGAAACGTATAAAGTCTATTTCATTTGAAAACTTCATTGCAATTGGAAAAATGTAATTTGATATGAAGGGACATGAGGATCTAAATAATTCTTTTAATGAGGTACTAATAGTATTGCAGCAGTTGCTTTTTTGAACTAATTATTTAATGGATTAAAATAAAGTAAATATGACAGCTATTCAAATAAAAAAATCATAAAAAAGTAAAAATAAATCTGAATATTAAAAATTTATATAACTTAAATTTAGCTTAATTCCTTTGAGAATTTGTTCAAGAGAAGTAGATTTGCTGGTTTCAAAACTACACTAGACATTAGCATATATCAAGTGCTTAAAAGGTCAACAAAATGAGAAAGTTATCTCACACTATAGCTTTAGCATCTCAACATTTCCTTTAAAAATTGCGACAATGTTCTGTGTAAAACAAAGGTTACTCCATCTCAGAACATGTTTGAGAACCAAAGTTAAAGGAAGTTTTTGTTGAATGTAAATGACTACATTCTTCATGGTTTTAACCCATTAAATGATTAGTTCTTAGTCTAACATCAATCATAGCACCAATGTTACAATGCATTTACAGTAATCATCTAAAAGATAAAAAAAAGTCTGAGAACATTGAAAAATAAGGAAAATGAATAGAAAAAATAGAGTGAGGATAGGAAAAGAAATTAATATCAGAGGAGCCCAAGAAGCCAAAAAGAAAATGGAGAGAGAATTTGAAATTCAGCATAAGGAAGAGGAAACAGGAATGAGTACTTCTGAAGAGTCTGGAAATGCAAAGAAAAATATTTCAAAGAAATATATTTATAAAAACAGAAGTCATAAAAATTACCAATTTCTTTCTGAAGTTTTTCTAAAAAAAAAAAAACAAAACATAAATATCAAAGGAAACAAATGCAGACAAAAAAATAGTAAAAATTTCCATAGGTCAGTAAGTTAGAATTTTTATAATTAGAAAAAGCAAATAATTAAAGTATCTATAAAATGTCAAGAAAAGGAAGGGTATCTATTTTATCTTAAAAAAGTTAGAAAATAATGGATTTTGAGAAACAATTATATGAAAGATTGATGAAAGACCAATCAAGATTTTATTTTGAATGTGTAGTATTAAGTACATAATTATTTATTTGTAATGCATAGTATTAAGTACATAATTATTAAGGATTTGTATCAACATATATATGGCATATAATAATCTCACAGTAGTCTTATTTTAGTAGTAGTTTATTGAAATAAATTTTCATTTGGCATTATTTTCTGAGTATGTCAGTTTAGACACAATGATTTTAAGTGAAACATAATTTGTATAGTTGTTGGAAACAAATATTTAAGTCCTGAGAAAGTCATTTTAGAATGGCATCACAATCATTAAAAAAACCATTTATTAAAATTTTCATGAATAACTTAAATACTTCAATAGCTTGTATGTCATTCAGAGGTCTATAATATATACTGTACTATAATGCAGCACTTAGAATAATTTTGTGATGTATAGCTTCTAATTATTTTCATTTAACAAAGTTGCAATATAATTTACTTAAGATGTCAATTTGCTAGAACATTCAAAATTAGTTTTAATAAGCATATATTTTCTTATTTTATCATATAACTCAAAAGAATTTCAAAGTATTGACAAAAGGCTCTAACCAGATTTCTTACATGTCCCATTAACTTACTCATAAGTACACAATTTCTGGCACATAAATCATTTATAAACAGAAAACAAATGATTAAAGTTAATGCAGATTATGGGTTATTATTTGGTAGGGAATATGAAAGAGCATAAGTTAATTAAGATAAAGGAATGTTACAATGAAATATGCAAACTGGGCGGGACGCAATGGGGTGCGTCTGCAATCACAGCTACTTGGGAGGTTGAGCCTAGGAATCACTTGAGTCCACGGGTTCGAGATAACCCGGGGCAATATAGGGAGACCTGGTCTCAAAAAAAAAAAAAAAAATGCAAACTGTTAGAAGACTTTAAGGGAAAATCCTATACTTCTGAATCATTATATGAAGTGCTATAAACCAATGACAATGATATTTTATTGAAAATGATAGATAAATGGACGGACGGACGGGTGGACAGACGGAAGTGTTATAAACCAATGACAATGATATTTTATTGAAAATGATAGTAAATGGACGGACGGACGGACGGACGGACGGACAGATAGACGGATGGATGGATGGATGGATGGATGGATGGATGGATGGATGGATGGATAGATGATAGATGGATAGATAGATAGATAGATAGATAGATAAATAGATAGATAGATAGATAGATGAAGAGAGAGAGAATGTGACTATAAGGTTTATTGAAATCACTTAACAATAAAATACTACATGGAATTAGTCAGAAGGAAGAATATAAATACCAAATGCTATCACTAATAATTACTAATAGAAAAATCAATCCAAGGGCTAGATAAAATCTAGTTTAATGTAACAATCTAAGTGTATAAATGAAGTTATATCAATTTTAAGAATCTATCCTAGGAGACAAAGAGCACTCAGGATGTAATGCAATCCATACGTATTTATTTTTTTTATATATCTCTCAGAGCAACTATACCCAAAGAGGCAATACTTTGGGTGAAACCACTTTTTTTTATCACAGAGTAATTAATTTAATCTAAAAACCATTCTATTTAATATATGGAATAGCAAAAAAAAAACAAAACGGGTGCATATACATTTCAATAAATGCATTAGTTTCTACAGTAAGTCTATTAAAAAAATACTTATAATTGTGGTTTCTTCCCTACTTCCCCACACCATGGCCTCTTTGATTGCTTCAATTCTTTATTCAACTTTCAGGGGCTATCTGTTAATGTTATCTTCTTTCTGTCTATGGTTTTATTTCTCTATACTGGCACTACCCTGTATTTATCTTTCCTTTTTTGACTTATTTCTCTTAGAATTATTTCTTCCAACTCCATTCATGTTGAGGTACATGGCATGAGTATCTTTTCTGATTGCTGAGTAGTATTCCACTATATGTACATGTATATATATAAATACATCTTCTTGATTCACTAATCTGTTTTTTATGCATTTAGGTAATCATCATTCCTTTATTATTGTAAACATGCTACCTTGAGCACAGGGATGCAGGCTTCCTTTTTAACTAGCATTTTTTAACATTTTTTTTTTGGGGGGGTAGATGCCTAGATTTGGAATTGCTAGTTCATATGACAAATAAATATTATGTCTTTCTTTTTTCATTCTTGCCACTGATCATATATGTATTTTCTCATTGTTGTGTATACCAAATTTCTCCAACCACCATGTCACCTGTGAATTGTCATCCCTTTGCTCATCCCTCTGTTGAATGTCCCGTAATTTCTTTCCTCTCCATTTCTGCATGCTTCATTTTAGTTATCAGTTTGCTAATTTTAAATTTTTCTTGACTTTTTGTTTTCCCTTAATCCCAATATTGGGTCATCTGGTATTTATCTTTTTTTTTGGGGGGTGGGGCTTATTTGAGTCTTTTGATAAATCTCCACACTGTTTCCCAAGGGGATTTGACCAGTCTACAATTAACTTTATGTAGAAAGGCAATATCTTTAAAGGATCTATAGACTCCAAGTTTTTTTTAATAATTACTTTTTCTAAATTTTTTGGAAAAGCTCGGTGATTTTAATTCCACTGCTAGAGCCTTTTCCCAAATTTCTTTTATTTTATAGACTTAATCTTTGTTAATATACATCATTCTCTGAAGTAGTAACCTATCTGAATTTATGTATCTTCTGACTTGTTTTTCTTCATAGAAAATAGTATATTCAGATTCTACTTTCTACAATGTGTAGAATAGAGAAGCTGGAATCAATGTGGGAGTGCATTTCAATTAACTTTCAGGCATATCACAGAAGATGAAACTAAAACACTAGTCACTAACTCTTCAGAGAAAATAAAATCTTGAAACTCAAACATTCTTTTCTTTTTTCCTACGCCATAATTTGAAAGAGTTAGCACTTAACATGAACTCAAGAAGTGCATGTGACCACTTTCCAGTCTCCCAGCAGACCATGCCAAAATACCAGACACTAGTTCCTAAGGAACCCAGAGAGACCTGAACCGCAAGCATTCTCTCTGTCTCTCTCTCTCACTTTCTCTTTATTTCTACATACACCTTTATTTCCCTTTCTTCTTTCCTTTTTTCATTCCTTACCTCTCTCTATCCCTTCTTTCCCTCTCATCTTCCTCCTCTTCCTCTTCTTCTATTCCTCTTCTCTCGCTTACTCTTGCTTATTTTCTTTTTTAACCTTTTTTTTCTCTTTATTTTTCTCTTAATTCTTCTTTTCTGAACAAAAACTTTGAAGTATATAGTAATTCAATGCAGAAATGAATTCCATTGAACTTACAGGTACTTTTCAGCAGACACTTGTCTAAGTCTTGCAGTGTTGTGCCCTATGTCAGAGACTCTTGGCACTCCAGATGAGCACCCCTGATCCCAACACCAACTTCCAGACCTTCAGCATGGACAGAGAGCTCTGAATCACAACTTTAAATGATCTAGAAGCTCACTGCATACTGCCAACTGCACCAGAAAATACAGTGTACTCTCACCCTGCCAGCACCTCCTAGAGCAGTGGGCCACAGTCAGAGACTATTGGTTCTAGGCCCTGCATCAGGGAGCCTCAGCCAACCCCAAGAAACTATGGGAGACTCAACCCTCATAATCATGCGAGGAACTCCCTGAACAACTGCTGCTAAGAGAGGTAAAGTCTCAGAAACTCAGGCTCTGGATTCAGCACTGATACTCCACCCATGCTATCAGTAACCAGGTATTAATTATTTAATTTATTTTGGTGCTCCCTTATTTGATGAACACATACATACACACACACATATATATATGTATTTATTGATCTTTTATATATAGGTTATATAAAAGATACATATCATATATATATATTATCAATGAAACTAAAAGGTGATTTGGTGATAGACAAAACTCCAGAGAGACTTATAAAGAAAAACGGCATTCTGGGGATAGCGGGAATGCACAATAAAATAATAAAATTGATATATGACAATCCCACAGTTAATATCATCCGAAATGGTGAAAAAGGTAGAAACCTGCCTTTTGAGATCAGGAACAAGGCAAAGTTGTCCACCACTGCATTTCAATATAATACTGGAAATCTTAACAAGAGCAATAATACCAGAGAAAGGTTTACAAAGAATCCAAATATGGAAAGAAGTAAAATTATCATTGTCTGGATTTGTCATAATAATATATATATTATATAATATGTTATATCATATATATAATATATAATTATATATTATATAATGTATATAATATATTATAATATTTATTATTATATTTATTATTATATATAATATCATAATATATATAATATGATATATATTATATTATACTATACTATATTATACTATACTATATCATATCATATCATATCATATCATATCATATCATATCATATCATATCATATCATATCATATCATATCATATCATATCATATCATATCATATCATATCATATCATATATCATATCATATCATATATCATATCATATATAATAATGTATATATTATATATAAATAATATATGTAATGTATATAATAATATATAATAATAAAATATAATATATAATGATTATATATAATGTATATATATTATATATAATAATGTATATATAGTATATATAGGGATAATATCTATATAGTCCCTAAAAAGCTACCCAGAAACTAATGAAAACATAAAACCAGTTCAGTAAATAGCCAGTTACAAAATCAACATGCAAAAAGTAGTTGTCTTCTTATATACGAAAAATAAGTTCAAAGAAGAAGAAATTAAGAAAACCACTCTTTTTACAATTAAAAGGAGTTAGACAAAAATTAAAAACCTGAGAATAAACTTACCAAAAGATGTAAAAGAGCTATACAAAGAGAAATATGAAATATTTCTAAAAGAATTAGAAGCGAACATGAAGAAATGGAAAGACATCCTCTGCTCATGGATTGGAAGAATTAGCATTATCAAAATGACCATCTTATCAAAAGAAATCTATAGATTTAATGCAATTCCAGTAAAAATATCAATGACATTCCTTAAAGAATAAAACAAATACTACTGAAATTCATATGAAATGATTAAAAAAAATCTCAAATATCCAAAGCCCTCCTGGCCAAAAAGAAAAAGGATAGAGGAAATGCATTCCCAGACCTTAAATTATAACACAAAGCCATAATGATTGAGACAGCATAGATCTGGAATAAAAACAGACATGCAGATCAATGTAATAGAACTGAAAACCCAGAAATAAAATCATAAATGCTTGACCAACTAACTTCTGACAAAGAGGTAAAACACATACATTGGAACAAGGATAATCTCTTCAATAAATGGTGCTGGGAAAATTGTACTGCAACATTGAAAAGAATGAATCTATACTAGTCCCTCACACCATGTACAAAGCCAACTCAAAATGGATAAAATACTTGGATGCAAAACCTGAAATCATAAAATACATTGAGGAAAATATAAGCAAAACTCTTCACAATTCACAGTGCAGAGAACTCTTTCAGGACATAGAAGCAAAGAAAATATAGAAAAAGCATCTATAGAAGCAAAGAAAATGTAGAAAAAGCATAAACATTTAGGACTACAGCAAACTGAAAAGTTTTTGTACAGCTAAAGAGACAATAACCAAAGCAAAAGACACCCAACTGAATGGGAAAAAACAATTTTCCTTCCATCCAAGTGATACGTAAGTGATGTCAAAGTTCTACAAATAATTAACACTAAAATAATTGGACTTAATTAACAAAATCAAAGCAAAAATTCCAGTTAAGAAATGGGGAGAAGAGCTTAGAAAACATTTTTCCAGTGAGGAAATACATATGGCCAACAGGCATATGAAAAAAAAAATGTTCAAGATCACTTATAATCAGGGAAGAAATGAGAATCAAAACCATATTGCAATCACACGTCACACTACTAAGAATGACCCATATCAATAATAGGCAACAACAAGTGCTAGAGTGGACATGAAGCAAAAGGAACACTTTTACACTGCTGGTAGGAATGCACCCTATTCCCGTCACTATGAGAAACTATGTGGAGGACACTAAGACTGTGGAAAATGGAACTGCTATTTGATCCAGCAATTTCATTTCTGGGAATCTACATAAAGCATACAAAAACCTCTAAATGAAAAGGACATATGTACTCATATATATTACTATTTACAATAGCCAGGATTATATGGAAACAACACAAATGTCCCAAAACAAATGAATGGATAAGAAAGTTGTGGTACATTTATACATATTATTATTGTTGTTGAATGTTATTATTATAATATGAATATTATTCAACAATCAAAAAGACAAACTTAATGCATATGTGATCAAATGGATGAGCTTAAAGGAATCATGATAGTGGAAATAAGCCAGGAAGAAAAAGAGAAATATTGGGTTGTCTCTCTTATATGAGAGATGTAGGGAAAACAAACAACAGTACAAGAAAAAGCCAAAACTAAAACACTGACAGCAGAACTAAAGCATAAAGCAAGAGGGGGGGAGGCAAAGTGAGGTTGGGGAAGGAATGTGCATAAGAGATGGGGATGGTAGTTTATGATTGAAAGGTAATGGGAGAGACTTGGGGTATGCAATAATGTAAATATATATATATATATATATATATATATATATATATACACACAGATATAGATACACTTGTGCAATAAATCAAAACTAGAAACTACAACATACACAGCAGATATTCAGAAGACTTATTAGAGATTACTATGAATATTTATATGCAAACATTCAACAATCTTGATGAGAAGGAAAAATTCCTAGAACTATACAAGCAACCAAAGTTGAACAAAGAACAAATAGTGAACTTAAAGAAACAGTTACGAGCAGAGGAATTCAAACAGGAATCAAAACCCTCCCAAAAAAGCAAAAACCTAAGACCAGATGGTTTCACAAATAAGTTCTATAAAATGTTCAAATAGGAACTAATGATATTCTCACAAAATGTCTTTCAAAAAATTAAGAAATAAGAATACTAAAAATTGCAATTTATAAGATCAACATTACACTAGTATGAAAATCAAAGAAAGACAACATTTGAAAACTAATGATCAGTCTCCCTAAGGAACATAGAAGCAAAATTCCTCTACAAAACAGTAGTAAACCAAATCCAACAATACACCTAAAGAATTATACAATACAAGCATATGGGATATATCCCAGGAACACAGGATGGGTCAACATCCAAAAATCAATTAAGATAATTCACCACATCAAAACATTTGTTAAATTCCAACATTCATTTAAAGTGAAAACTCTTAAAATCTTTGTATAAAGTTTTTAACATAATATCATAAATTAATAGCAACATAATATACTAACAAAGTCATATTTGACAGAGTAAGGGGGTAGTTATCTTCAATTTGAGTACTTAATGTGCCTTATGTTAACTTATCTATTTTCCATGAAAATAGAGAAAACAAAATCATGTGCTTATTAGCCAAATCTATTTTTTTCTCATAAAATTCATAAGGTAGTTATTGCAAGTCCCTAGAAGAAGACAAAATCAGTGCTATACAGAAAAAAAAATTGAAATAGAAAAGCATACCTGAGAAATTAAGATAGGAAAATAATAATAGAACAAAGTTAATATGGTAAAAGACCATAATTGTGACAAAAACAGTGGTTATCAAGAAGAACAAGTTAATGGGTGAATTGTAGATATGAGGACAAGGGATATTAAGGACACCAAGAAGGGAATTATTGAAAATTTTTGTTAAAAAGGTTTACAGGAAAATTTACCATTTATTTTCAAGACATCATCTGAAAAATAAAATGAAAAATTAATATACAGTTAAATGAAACCTGTCAAAATTCAGATTAACATATGTACAAGTGAGCACACACTTGTATGTATGTACACAAATACATGCAGCAAACTGAAGGTTTTTGTTTCTTCAGAGAATTTGTTAAAAGTGTGGGAGACAATAACTGAATAATTAGTTATATAGCTAACATAAAATTTAAGCCTTTGCTATTTAATTTGTTGTACTTTCCAAGTTCTTTGGTAGCATAATAAACATAGAAAGATATTAGATGACATTGAATAAATAGATGACTTGTAATTGGAGAGACAGGTGTTTTAGAGATATATTAATTTCTCCATGTCTGGAATAGCAATAAGGGTAAACATTAACATAACAGTATTGATCCAGCACTTTTAGAAGGAATTTGAGTTAAGATTTTAAATTTGAATTAATAGGAGTATCTATTCACAGTCTATTAGTGAACTCATTAATACATGAATGACAATATATCCCTCTTTTGTCAACCTGAGGTCTTAGTCATAGTGCAATGTGAATTTGTGATGGATTGAGAGCTAAGGGGTGAGGGGGTTTTGGTGGAGGATTACTTTGTTGCACTTTGCTGGTGGGTCTGGTGAAATAAACAACTGTAGAGGTGCAAACCTATTACTTAGGACAAATATTGTGATATAAATAAGTGTAACTTCAATAAAACTTGAGAACACCAGGAGAGCAACCATTATAAGGGTATGTGTATAGACATTGATGGAGATGATTTACCCAGTCTTTCCTGAAGTTCACCTGAAAAACAAAA
>PVHY01016796.1:0-32930 GCA_004024945.1 Uropsilus gracilis
ACATCATTTTCATCTATTCGTCTATTTTGGGACATTTGGGTTGTTTCCATGTCCTTGCAATTATAAATAGTGCTGCAATAACATGTGTCCCTTTGGACCCACATTGAGATCTCCTTTGGGTAGATTTCCAGAAGAGTAATTGCTGGGTCAAATGGTAGTTCCATTTTCATTAGTTTGAGGGTCCTCCATACTGCTTTCCATAGTGGCTGAACCAGTTTACATTCCCACCAGCAGTGTGAGAGTGTTCCTTTCTCTCCAAATCCATGCCAGCAATTACTGTTGTCTGCTTTTTTGATGTGGGCCATTCTTACTGGTGTAAGGTGGTATCTCATTGTGGTTTTGATTTGCATTTCCCTGATTGCTAGTGATATTGATCAATTTTTCATGTGCCTGATGGCCATTTGTATTTCCTCTTTGGAGAAGTGTCTTTTTTGTTCTTCTCCCCATGCTTTCATTGGGCTTCTTGTTTTGTTTTTGTTTAGTTGTGTGAGTTCCTTGTGGATCTTCGTTATTGAGTCCTTATTACTCTTGTGAAGGGCAAATTTTTTCCCATTCGTTTGGGCTTCTTTTTTGTTTTTTTCTATTGTCTCTTTTGTTGTGCAGAACTTTTTAGTTTGATGCAGTTCCATCTGTTTATGTTTTCCTTCATTTTTTTGCCATCTGTAGATGTGTCCAGAAAGGGATTTCTGAATTGTAATTCATGGAGGGTTTTGCCTAGGTTTTTCTCTATTTATTTTATGGTTTCAGGTCTGACATTTAAGTCTTTTATCCATTTTGAATTGAATTTTGTACATGGTTTGAGGAAGTTGAATGGTACTGGTACAACAATAGATAATCAGATCAATGGAATAGAATTGAGTGCCTGGAAATAAAATCACACATATATAGCCAACTAATTGTTGACAAAGGAGTGAAAGACTTACATTGGAACAAAAATAGCCTCTTCAATAAATGGTGCTGGGAAAATTGGACTAAGACATTAAAAAAATGGATCTTTCAGCTCTTAATTGTTTTGTATACTCTGTATATAGCACATTATTTCTACATCTAAGCACAAGTACCTAAATAAGTTGCAGGATAATGGTTATTTACTTATGTGGATACTTGGGTTTGCCATAATGCTTTGTAGTGAAATAATTCCATCAAATGATAACAAGCTAATTAACTAATGACAAATCTATTTCTAGACCCTCTCTAGTATAGCATTCTCTTATATCCATTAGTGCTTTAGTACCATAAACAAATCATCATCTTTTAAAATTAAATGGCTTCAG
Source organism: Uropsilus gracilis (assembly GCA_004024945.1). Classification (NCBI taxonomy): domain Eukaryota; kingdom Metazoa; phylum Chordata; class Mammalia; order Eulipotyphla; family Talpidae; genus Uropsilus; species Uropsilus gracilis. The sequence continues at coordinate 1,275 of PVHY01016796.1, forward strand.
GTAACAGGTTTAAGTAATTTTGGTGAAATACGTGGGTGGAAGTGTAGATTTAAAAAAATAATTGATGAAATAGAAAAATGTAGAAATAGAAAAATTATAAAAATATAAACTGTTTCTTTGAATTTTTAAAAAGTTTTATGCTGTAAACGGCAGCATATTTTAAGTGTGCTAAATAAAGCAACCCTTTAAAAACAATGATTTGATATTTATTCTTCAAGAGATTATTTCTCAGATTCACTGCAGTACCAGCATTCTTTGAAATAAAGACGTTCCAGCTATGGAGGACTGGCATTCCACTTGTAATACACTAAGTGAAAATTCTGTACATCCTGTGATACTGTTCTAGAGAGACACAAGGGAAATTATTACATTCTCACTCTGTGTATTCCTGGACAGATGGAATTTAATATATCATGAGATCTAGAAGATGGGCAAGTTAATAAGGTAATGAACATTTGTTTGCAAAGCTTTTAAAGACTGTACTCAGAGTAAAATGTAGAGAAATCAGAAAGATTAATCAAGAGGTCTGAAGTGATTAATTTACTATCCTACCATTTGGGGGGTAAATAAATACTGATGACTTAACAGCAGATATTGTATGGCATTAAGTTCTAGAGCTAGTTGGAGTTTTATAACCCATTTAACCTGATTCTCCCATTTTATAGATGATAAAACCAAGGTGCAGGGACTTCCTAAAGGGCATTTGTGAATCTTAACATGTCTGGAATTCAGTTCTCGGTTTCCTGTCTCTTAGTCCGGAGAACTTGTGAGCTGTGTGTGTGTGTGTGTGTGTGTGTGTGTGTGTGTGAGAGAGAGAGAGAGAGAGAGAGAGAGAGAGAGAGAGAGAGAATCATCCCCAACTCTGCATATACTTGTAGTTATACTTCAGGGGTGATTCCTCTTGATGATGTTTAAGAGGATAAGCTATATTAATGGTCCTTTCTCTTTAAAACCCGGTTTTATTCTGCGCAGGAACAGACTGTATTATTTATCCTCGCCTGTCTGCAATTCCCATTTTCTTTTTATCTGTCTGCAGCTGACTTTTGTTAGGGGCATTTAATTTTCAGGCTCCATCTGTGATTGAATCTATATGTCTTTTCTCCCACTACCTTGTCTTTTTGTCTATTTCTACAAGTTCTCTTCATCTTCACTGTCATTAGATATTTCATTTGCTGACTTCTTTTCTCATTTGTAACTTACCACTTAATTTTATTATTTTCTTTCAGTCTCAGACTTGTTTTGAGTAATATGGTTCTTTGGTATATTTTTTCTTTTTTTAGGGAAATAAAATGGAAATACAAGACATAAAAGGGGGAAACATCCCTTTTGTAAAGCATGAAAAGGCATTTCTCAGTTTGTCCGACTTTGTGTCTTTTTCTTCACTTTCTTTACTTTTGTAAATCTTTTTAGCATAAGAGTGATCTCCTGATTCCCAGATTATACTTTAATTACCAGACATTCCGATTTCTAAAGAGAACATTAATATAGTTCTGATGCATTTAAAAATGATCACAAACAGCTTAGTCAAAATATTTTAGAAATAAAGAGAACATATACTAATTAATCTACCCCTTATATCCATGACACCTTATCAGAAGTGTGACTATAAAACAAAGCATAGTAAAGAACACATTGCTATATTCATAAGAAAGCTATGTTTTAAAGAAACTATGTAGATGACTGGCTGATGATTCTGGTATTTTGTTTCTTAAAATATGTTTGGAAGGGAATTCTGAGCCATGCATAAGAGAAGTTCCATTGTTTTGTGATAACCTCTTTTTTTTTTTTTTTTTTTTTTGACTCAGCATTCCTCATGACAGGAGCAGATTTTCATGCCCTCCAGACCACATTTGAATATTTGTGAAAAACAAATGCACACGCACTGTGGTGGACAAAGGTCTGTGATTAGCAGTGGTCTGTACTGAAATGTTGCTCTAAGTGAATATGGGCCCCAATGACACGGAGCCTGAGTACATGCCTTTGGTTTGGTGTGTCAGGGGGACCACCCAGAAGCAAAATGCATGCAGAGCCTGTCAACTTTAATGTGCTCCTGAGTATGACCTAAAGTACATGTAAATCTTCCCCTATTCTTTGCTATCTTTGGGGTGGAATAATGTCCACTTGCTTCTTTCTTAATTGCATTTTATAATTCGAAATTTAAATAGGATTTAGTAAGAATGTTTAAGTGTCCATATCTTGGTTACTATAAATTATACTGCAATAAATATCCAAATACAGGTGTCCTTTGGAATTAGTGTTTTTGTAACCTTTAGGTAAATTCCTAGAAGTGGGATTGCTGGATTGAATGGCAGTTCAATTTTCATTACATTAAGTGTCCTCCACACAGCTTTACTTAATGGCCAGACCAGTTTATATTCTCACTGGAAATGTAAGAGTGTTCCTTTCTCACCACATCCACACCAGCACTTGTTGCTGTTTTTTTGATAAGCCATTCTTACTAGTGTTAAGAGGTTATCTCATTATGGTTGTGATCTGCATTTCCCTAATTATTAGTGATGTTGAGTGTTTTTTCATATGCCATTAGTATTTCCTCTTTGGAGTAGTGTCTTTTTAGACATTCTCCCCAATTTTTGACTAGACTTCTTGTCTTGTTTTTGTTAAGTTGTGTGAGTTCTTTGTGGATCTTTGTTATCAGACCTTTATCACTTGTGTGTAGGGCAAAGAATTTTTCCCATTCAGATGGGTTTATTTTGTTTTGGTTATTGTCTCTTTTGCTATACAGTAGCTTTTTAGTTCAATGTAGTCCCAGCTGTTAGTGTTTTCCTTCATTTTTTTGGAATCTGTAGCCATGTCCTGAAAGAGGTTCCTGAAGTGTAGGCTTTGGAATGTTTTACCCATATATAGTTTATAGATTAACATCTTTTGTCTAAGTCTTTTATCCACTTTAGTTGATTTTGTACATGGTGTGAGGGAATGGTCTAGTTTTTTTTTCCCATGTAGTGGTCCAGTCCCAGCACCATTTATTGAAGAGACTATCCATGTTCCATTGTATGGTTTTTGTCCCTTTGTCAAAGATAGTTGACTGCACATGTATGGCTTTATATCTGGGCATTCTATTTTGTTCCATTGGTCTGTATGTCTGTTTTAATCCAGTATCATGCTGTTTTAGTTATTATGGCTTTATAGTTTGAAGTTTGGGCGTGAAATACCTCCATTCTCTCTATTTTTGATCAGGAGAGCTTTGGCTCTTCTAGGTCTTTTTTTATTCCAAATACATTTTAGTAAATTTTGCTCTATCTCTGAAGAATTTCATTTGAATTTTTTCTTTTTCTTTTTTTATTTATATATAAATTTTACAACATTGTAATCTCAAGGATTTGCCCCCCCCTCCCCTCCCTTCCCCCCCTTTCCCTCCTGCTCAAAGTTGTGTGCTCCAGTTTGGTGCTTAGCTTGTTTTGACTTTTCCTCAAGGCTTTTGTTTATTTTTTTTCACTATATCCCATATATTATTCAAACCATTTGGTTTATGTCATTTTCTTTATGGCTTGTTTCTGCTAATATGATTTCTTCTAAATATATCCATGTTGTTATGAAGTCGTCAAATTTGCCATTTTTAATTGATGAGTAATATTCCATCATGTATATATACCACATTTTTTTTCATCTAGTCATCCATTTTCCTTGGGATTGCATTGAATCTATAGATTGCTTTTAGCAAAATGGACATTTTGATAATGTTGATTCTTCCTATCCATGAGCAGAAAATGTCTTTCCATTTCTTTAAGTCTTCTATTTCTTTTAGGATTGTTTTATAGTTTTCTTTGTAAAGGTCTTACACTACTTTTGTTAGGTTTATTCCCAGATTTTTAATTATCATTGGTACAATGGTGATTTTTTTGGCATATAGGAAGTGTACTGATTTTTGTGTGTTGATTTTGTAGTCAGTTACCTTGCTGAACTGGTTTATGGTTTCAAGTAGTTTTTCTGGAGTTTTTGAGTTCTCAATGTAAAGAACCATATCATCTGCATATAATGATAGTTTCAATTCTTCTTTTCCTATTTGTATTCCTTTTATGTACTTCTCTTGCTTTATTGCCCTACACAGTTCTTGAAAAGTGAGAGTAAGTAGACAAAAGGATCAAAAAGCTGTGTTATATGTATGCAATGTAATAGTCATCAATCAAATACTCATCAATCAAATACTCATCAATCAAATACTCATCAATCAAAAAAGACAAACATGTTATTTATGGCAACATGGTTAGAGCTAGAAGGAATCATGCTAGTAAAAATAAGTCAGAGAGTAAAAGAGAAACACTGAATGGTCTCACTTATTTGAGGGATCTAGGGAAAACAGACAAAAATTAGACAAAAACTTAAAAACTGTCAGTAGAACTAAAATACAGAGCAAAAGATGGGGATGGGGAAATTAGGAGTGGGAAGGACTCAAAAGATTAAGATGATGGTGCATGAGTGACAGGGTGGTAGGAGACCCCTTGGACTAGCAATGATGTAAAAAATAATTAATTAAAAAATAAAGTGCAGAGAGGTGGAAAAAAATATAAAGTGCAGAGAATTTTGAAAAAAAATGAATTTTTAAATATCACCTCACAAAATATTGCCACCTTATTTTCAGATATAAAGTCAATATAAAAGTGATTTCTGGATCCATCTCTCCTTATTTCATCATCCATCTCTTTATTCCTTTTGTCCATTTCTACAACACCCTGAACTGTCTAGGTACTGCTATAGTAAGTTCATCTCTTCATGCTATGGACTTATTATTCTAGATTTAACTGACTTAATTTATATACTTACACAGTGTAGCTTAGAGAAATCCTTAAATGCCCTGTTTTCTCACATCCCACATAGAATACATCAGTAAATTCTGTGGGCCCTACCTTCATGTCCTGGCACTGCAATCATAGTGATACAGACAATCATGATTTTTCAGTGGAATTTTCGAGGTTGCCTACACATAGTCCTATGATTGCAGAGCTCAGAACAATTACATTATCGTTCTCCATATCCCTCAGAGGGAGGTTCTTAGAGTGGCTTATGTGTCCCCATGTCATATGCCATCCCACTGTCTCTCTACTTTTAGGGCCTATCACTCTTGTGCTTTCTGATTCCCTGTTGCCTCTTATACATGCTAAACATGTTTCAGGCTTAGATCCTTTCCACATGTTAATTTCTCTACCCAGGATGATCTTGTTAAAATGTTTCTATGAGTGAAGAAACATTTTTCTTAAGGACTGCTAGATATGTCATCAAAAAACCTTTACTTCAGTCTCTCTGCTATGATGCTGCTCTACTGTTTATTAGCAAGAAAAGTACTCATGAAATACTTATTTTTAATTCATTTGCTGTCTGTCTCCCTTACTGCCTTCCACGATGTAAATTCAATGAGACTGGAACTTTTGCCTAGCACATAGAAGGAGTTTAAGAAATATTTATTGAAAGAATAAATTACCAAAAGAAAGGGTGCTTCTGAAGTGTTTAAAAAGCATGGTCTTTGGTGTAAAGTAACCAGAGGCTTAAGTGACTATATGGGGATGGGAGACACACTCCCCTGAAAAAGGATGCAGTGCTATCAATTTCATGGGAACAGATGATCCATCAAGAGTTAACCAAGGTGCCTAGTAGTGAACACTCATGTGGAGCATGACTGGTTCTCCTGTTGCCCCTTGATTTTGCATCATTGGTTCAAGAATCACTGAGGTACACTGAATTCTTCCCTCAGGGTAGTATAAAGCTACCTTCACCCACCCTTCTTTGCTTCTTTGAGGTGCAACCACAAGCTTATTTTCCCCTTAAGATAGTATTTTGTTTACAGAAGACAGTTGTCAGATATTTTATCTCTATGATACCCATCTTATTTTACTAAGCCATTGATTAAAACCAACGGAGATACAGCCACTGACCTTGTTGGCTTTTTACTGTTGAAATCAAATCAGGGAATCAATAAAACTAAGGAAAATAAATCCTTAAAATCCATTTGAAGTTGACATCTTCAAAGAGAGATAAATTTCTAGAATGAGGATATTCACAGTCATTGTTGGATGAGTAACTGCTTCCTCTGTTTTGCATCTTCTTTCTTTCCAAAGGAGACACACACTCATCTTCAGTCCATAGATGCATGCAGTTAAGACTTGAAGTTTCATTGTCTAAAATGAAAGCCTTTCAATTCTGTTAAATTTTGTGATCATATTGTACTCACAGGGAGATGTGGGAATGGGGCTTGGTAATTAGGAATGATGCCAACAAAGGGGTAATAGAAGAAAAGCAGAAATAAAGTTTATCTCCTGACCAAAAGCTTTTCATTGATTTAGATTTGCCACCAGTATTCTCTAGCTGAAAGGTACTTAATTGAGCTGGAAGACTCTTTTCAGAAAAAGGTCACTAAGATTGTTTGGGAATGATCACACAGGATATTGTCATACACAATTACCCCAGGCATAACTGTTCCTTGCTAATTAAGCACTAGTGGCTAGCATTGTTCCAGACATTTGCTAAACATCACATCAACAGACTCTCACAGCAGCTCAGTGAGTTAATAGTTACTTGTCATATTCTGTGGCGGAAAAGAAAAAGAGTGTGGCATCTGCAACTAACAAATGGCAGAATCTGGATTTCACATGGTACTTATTTGGACATTAAGGAGCTGGGCCTTTTCTCTGATATCTCTGGGCAGGAAACTGAATCACTTTTAACACAGGTCTGATAGGAAGAATTTACAATTTATTGGTGACCCAGAGAACATCAGTGGGTCAGGAGCAGAGATACTCTCAGCTCAGTGCAAAGATTTTCTGATTTCACCTGTTAGTCAAGTCTGGCTCTGCCTGAAGACTAGCTATTTCCTCACTGAGATATTTTCTGGTGTGCACAGGTATGTTCTTTAAAATCAGTATCTTTTTTTTTCTTTCCTTCAGTAAAAATCTCAACATATTTGTGGCTTGCAGCCATAAAGATTTATTTTATCCTCAGCGTGAGCATGTGCTCTGGTGGGTCTAAGCAGGACTTGGTTAGCCCAGCCTTGACAACTAGCTTCTGAATGAGTTCAGGTTAGTGTTTTTATTAGTTGGGACTTGTTCTCTCTTGGTATATTATAAGAGGGGAGGGAGGGGGGAAGGAGAGAGAGAGCGAGGAGAGAGAGAGCGAGGACAGTGATGTACTTGCTTTTATGTCAGCCACAATTGACTCCTTGTCACTTATACCCAACTCCACTCAATGTAGTCAACTTCACCAGTGACTTGGGAATGTTTCTCCTTCATAATGGAGATAGCGCAGAGCCTCATGTCAAAAGCATGTGTTTAATTCTAGCTCAGGAAGGGAGTGGAGGAGTGAGGACAATGGAACTTTCTAATGCAAACCAAGAATTGACTCCAAAGTTCTTACTCTTATGACCTGGCTTTCTCTAAAATGTTGGTGAGAGCATTTATCTCATAGATAAGTTTATCATGAAAATAAAAGGAAAAAATATTTAAAATGCAAGAGATAATACCTGGCATGGTCAACAGTCAGAGATAGTTTTTATTGTTAGTTTTCATTCTGCAGGTCTATTAGTTAGTTATCAATAGTTCTGTGATTTCCCTTAGATTCATATAGATAAATGGACTCCAGATGAGTTATTTCATCCTTAATAAAAAATATTTAATAAATATATATTGAACTTCTCCTCTGGGTTGGCATTGCCCATTAATAATGAAATCTATGTTGTTTTCATGATTTGTTTTATTAGTATTTTTGAGCCTTTGCATATTCAGATTTCTGATATATTAATTTTTCTCAAGCTTGTGACAGCTAGCTTAATTTTTGACTGCAGCGTTGTTTACTGCTTCAGTGTATGTGAATAGCTTTTGATGACATTTGATCAATTTTTAATCTATATTAAATTTGTTAATTTTGACTGCTTATAACTTTCTGGTTTTGAAATTTTCCTTTTCCTTCTCATCTAAACCTCAGTCTGTTACAGGTCAAAAAAAATCCCAGTGCCAAGTGCCATGAACAAATGTGGGGGCTTAACTGAAAATTCCAAGGGTACAGGTATACCTTGGGAACAGTTTGTTCCAAAATTAAATTTTTCTCTTTTCCACTTGCTAGCATCCATTTTGATAACTCAGTTCTATTCTCATTCAGGTATAATTTCCCCCTTTGAGAGTGAAATGGCTTCATTGCTCTAGACTAAATACTGTAAGGCCACATCACTCTTCCCTAGAAGTTTCAGCTCAAGTTTCGTTACATTTTACAGATTCAGTTGGTAAACAAGTCCATCTCTGATTACCAAGAATTAGAAAACTATTTTAATTGACTTAAGCCTACATACCATGCTCCAGTGCAGAGCTGAGACTGGCTCAGTCTTATCTGTGTTCATGGACTAACTGTGACACAAGGACAACTCTCCAGAATCAATACCATGTAAAATGAAATGAGGGAGAAGGATGATCTTCTGAAACCAAAAAGTCATTTTTATTACTTTGACTAACCATCATTTTATATATTTTTTTCTATCATTTGTTAAGGAATACAGTCTAAGCAGTGCTCATAGAAGAAGGATTCATCAATATAACAAGGATCATGTATCTGGATAGATAGAGGTTTTGGAGATAGAGAGTCCTCTCTAATCCTGAACAACACATCTTATTGGATGACTATGACTATGGCGCTTTTATTCCTTTGCACAGAAACACTAGATATATTTCTTGGAGTTCTATAGGGTCTAGTGTTAAATGAATAATCTTAATTTTTTCAAAGATTTAAAATCAAGCAAATCTGTTATTATGTGACTATGCTGCAAACAAGGATGTGGTTGCTGAATACTGTTATCATTGTTTTTATTCTATGTGTGTTTCTTGGAGAGCTTTCAGTACTTTAAGTCAAAACATCTTCCTCTTCCCTCTGGTCTGTCTCACTGTGATGAATATTTAAAGATTATGGTTAACTTTTTAGTATTTATTCTTGATCATATAGACATGATGGTTCTAATGTTAAAACACATGTGTGCAGTGATGTACATTCAGAAGCTCTCTGTAATCTATTTTAAAAAACAAAAAATCTTGGAGGCAAGTATTATTCATTAGAAATTTATGCCAAAGAACTGGTAAAAAGTGATACAAGGACAAAGTAGTTTATGTGCTTTGACTTCATATTAATTTTTTCCCACTAGCACTATTCCATGGTTTTAAAAACTTAGCTGGAGGCCTTAACAATAAGAAATAGAAACTTAGAGAAAAATTGTCTACATCATGATACATGGTAGGAAATAAGCCCTCCCCCTTCCCACCAAAATAAGTTTGGCTTTTGATGTAGATTTTATTTGATCTGGTTCTATACTCAGAACACAGAAAGCTAATAAAACTGTTAGAAAAAAGGCAGGATATATTCTTATACTTTAGAAGTTTAAAAGGGTTATTTGGGGCTTCTAAATTAATTATTTCACATTCTTTGTTCTTTTACATTCACCATTAATGTTAGAATAGATTGCACCTTAAAATTTTTACCATGTGTCAAAAATCATAGACTTCTGTAATTATTATATAAGTCATCTTGAAAAATTACAATGCTAGATAATATATTATTGCTAGGATATATTATCTAGTCTTGCTTGACTACATCAGAACCTATAAATTATTTTTAATACCATTCTTTGCCTGTGAATAGTAGTTTTACTTCCTTGGTTACCTTTAGCCTATAGAATGGAGACACTTAAATCCTATTGTACATTTAAGAGCACAGAGTATTTTTTATTCCTGTAATTATTTATTTTTTCTGATAAATGGCTATAAATAACTACTCATTCCTGCTTAATTATAATACCATTCATTTGGTAGTAACTTTTCATATCACTAAATTATTTCATACCCATAATAAAGTTATTCATATAGTCATTTTGTGTAAATAAACTTATGGAATGGTTTCTTGAAAGCCTGTATGCAGTGTTGATAAATGACTATTCAGGACCCTAAATATGGATATCCAATGATAACTATAAAAGATAAAACTTTGTCTTATCTTAATTTCATTGAAAAGAAGGGGAATAAGATGAAATAAAGGGTGATTTTGGGGAGAGTAATTTCTTGAGACAAATTCAAGGCAAGAAATCCAACACAAAATGCAATGCAAACCAAAACAAGCAAGCTGGCAGTTGCTGCTACTCCTTCCTGAATTTCCAGAAGCTTGCACCACCCTTTTCATTGTCTTAAATAATATTCACATAAGTGTGGTTCCAATTTACAGAAAAGGAGACCAGGACTCCCTTCAGTAGTAAGCTTTGCAGTAAGAATACCAATGCAGTATTCTATGCTTTCCTTCTGTGACACAGATGACCCCTAGCCCAGGTAGAATCCTGGAATGATTCAATTCTTATATTACCTGATAATTAAGTGACCAATTATCAGAATTCCTTTATTCCTGGAGAAATGTAGGACTTAGTGAAAAGGTCTTTTTCTTTCTGAACACATTTGTATAGGTCAAAGTATGAACGAAATTCAAGTCACAAATAAAAAAGAAAAAATATTCATAAGAATTGACAATAGAGTGGCATGGGGACCTGTGAAGTTACCTGCTAGAGAAAGGCTTTGGCTCTTCCAGGTAATTGTGTCCACCCTGCTGACTTCTATTTGGAAGACTGGGTTTAGTTGTAAAAACCGAACTGTTCAGGACCAGCTCAGTCTCATATCTATAATTTTTTTATTCCTTCCTTTGATCATTTTATTTATTAATTAAGCCAGCTTTTAATATGGGAACATTAGCATACAACACTGCAGATAAATGTTACCACACCACATCTACCATGAATACATCAATATTCCCCACAATAGTTTACCATTACTCCCCATCTTCTCTCTGCTTGCCACAACTCTACAGTCAGATTTACAGGGTTTATTTGGATTGATTGTGTCTGTTTCTATGCTTTATATTCCACACATGAGTGAAGCCATCTGATATTTGTTGTTCTCCTTGTGACTTATTTCACTTGGTATAATCTCCTTTAGTGTCATTTATGTTGTTGCAAATGGAAAGAATTTATCTCACTTTTTTGGCTGAGTACTATTCTATTGTACACATCTACCACATCTTCTTAATCTACTCACCTGCCTTTGGATACTGAAGTTATTTCCATAAATTGGCTGTTGTACATAGTGCTGCAGTGAACATGGGAGTCCATATTTCACTATGTATTTCACTTCTGGTAAACACCTAGACATACAAATGCTGGATCGAAAGATCCATTTTCAATATTTTGAGGTACTACCATACTGTTTCCAGAGAGATCCTGGCAATCTATAGTTCTATCAGGAGTGTTTAAGGGTTCCTTCTGAGCCACCCATTTATTACCACTACTTGTTCTTTTTTTTTTTTTTAATTTATGGGCCATTCTCACAATTGTGAAGTGGTATCTCTTTGTGGTTTTGATTTCATTTCCCTGATGATGCAAATCATCAGTGATGGTGGGCAATGATTTTTTCCCCACTCAGTTGGGTGGCTTTGTTTTAATTATAGTTTCTTTTGCTGTGCATAAGCTTTTTAGTTTAATGTTGTTCCATTTATTGAATTTTACTTTTGTTTTCCTTGCTAGTAGAATCAAGAACCCAGAGATATTTCTGAAATTAATGTCCCAGAATTTTTGCCTGTTTCATTTTCTGTGTGTATTGTGGTTTCAGTTACTATATCCAATTCTTAATTTTGAGTTAATTTGTTATGTAACTTTTGGGCTTCAACCACCCTGATTTTGTTAGTGGGCAGAGTGAGAGGCACCCAGGGACCCCTAAACCTGCCTATTCAAATGGTTTCTGCCTTCTGAAACATAAAGACAAACATACTCCTAGTGTATAAAAACGTCAACAGAAAAGACTTTACTAAAATTAGTGTGCAACTGAGAGAATTAATGTAGTTAAAATATTTTCCCCATGAAATAGCTAAAGTTACCTATACCCTGTGGGTAAATGCCCAGCCAAACAGTATCGAACCAAAGCAGGGCTGTTAAAGCCCAAAAGGCTTGCCACAAGTCTAAGGCACCTTCTGGTGGGACATAATGGGAAAGGAGCAGAAGGACCAGGCAAATCTGAATGGAAAATATCAAATCAAAATACTAGTCAAGATGAAACTTCCCCATAGATCTCTCATCCACATTTCTTTTGCGTGTCTCCACATCTCAACTCTGTGTGTCTCCTTCCATATCTCCTGAGTCCCAGTTTCATATCTGTGTGTCTCCTTCCATGTCTCCTGAGTGACAAGCCCAAGAACCAAGAATAGCTGCTTCTTTGCACCTCTCTTCTCCTGGACCCTCTCCAGGTCTTCTGCTGGTCATCAAGTAGCTCCTAGTCTTTTTTTTTTTTTTTTTAACTTTTCACAGCTCAGTTCACCCTTCAATAATAGGTGGGGCAGGGAACATAGAAACACTTTCATAGAAACCTTTCTTTGAATATTACACTGTTACATATTGGGCAAACCTTATTTGACTGGCCATTACCAATGAGGAAATGAGGAACTTTGGATGTTTTATGGGGAAACAATTTTAATTATATGCTTTCTTTTCTCTTTATTGCACACTAATCCATACTGAGGTACTTTTCTTTTGGTGGTCTTATATGTTAAGGGTATGTTTTGTCTTTATGTGGCAGATGACAGAACCTTATAGAGCAGGCAGGTTGGGGATCCTGGGGTACCCTCATTCTTCTTCCTAACAGTCACATCTGTGAACATGAAAATCTTTGCTCCAGCTCCCCATACCGATCCAGCAGGTAAGAGAGCAAAAACCACACAGGTACCATCCTATCTCTTATGTAGAAATTCTGCTGCCTGCTTATAAAGCTAGTCTTATACTCATTGACGGGAAGGAGAGCTGGTGGGAGAAATTTTACCTAAACTTTACCTGCCTCCATCATTGGGGGAGGGGCATTAACTCCTATATTGCCTTCCTCTAGCATCTGTGTTTTAGGTCTGGACAACTCAAAGCAGGATGGCCTTCCTGTCAAGAATTCACACTGTTAATGTCAGTGATATACTCTTCCTACCTATATAAGCTAAATTCAAACCTGTATTTATTGGAATAACTTTCCTCAGATAAAATCTGCCTCCCTGATTTGAATCCTCTCTTTGATTATCTAAGAAACCTTTTTTCGATCATTAAGACTTTATTTTCTGCTAACACAGTCCATTTCATGTATTTCCTTAAGTTTCAAGGCTGCTAAAAAGTAGACACTTCCACTAACTGCAACTATTTTCTGGAATACAGTGATTATAAATAGGAACCTGGTTCTTCCTGTTGGGAAACTTCCTCCCTCTCCCTCTGGGTGGAATGAAGGTTAGGGACACTGTCATGTCCCTTCCATCCAAAGCAAAAGCCAGTACATGGAATGGACAGAAGGCTCAGCTGCTCCATCTTAAGAGCTGTAACCCCTTATTCTAGCTCCTCCATGCTCAACTCTCCATGACAGCTCTCCATGCTAGCTCCTTATACTCAACCCTCCTGGACCACCAGAGGGTCACTGCAACTCAGAGGGCAGCCCCACAACCAGCCATAATCACAGGTCTCAGCTGTTCATTTTTAATTATTCATTGGTGTGCTGGACTACTTAATAATCTTTTGAAACCATGGTACTTTTATCTTCATTCCCACTCATTTGAGTATGTCATAATAATTTATCAATAATATCTGCAATTTTGATTTGAAACTTAGGAAACAATATATTATTTCAAATGTCCATTATGTTATTAGTTACTAGAAAAAGATGAAATAGCAAACATTTATTTCTATGTCTATAAAGAGAAATTACCTTCTTTTCCCTTCTCTTCTTTCATTTATCTCCTTCTCTCCCTCCCATGTTAAAGATATAGCTTTTTCCTTAGAAAAGCAGATATAAAAAAAAAATCCTTAGATGAGAACCTGGAGAAATGTTATGCTTCTGTTGTATGCATTTTTTATTACTATAACTTTTTAGAGCTATGAAGTTGATTTTGAAAGGCTGATAATACCTAAGCTTTGTCAGACCTTAGCATCTTCCTGATATAAACTAGAAAACAATTGGCTCTCCACCAGCTCTGAAAACAGAAACTGATGTGATCTGTGGTTTTTAGTCAGGTAGAGGGAAGAGGAAATACAAGCTAAATTAGATGCATTTTTTTCCTAGGTCTCTTGCATTGTATTGCAACAATATATGGTTTATTTTTAAAATTCAATTTTGAGAAATTTGTTTTTTGTGTATATAGATACAATAAACTTTTCAACACTGATCTTCTATCTGGCACATTTCTTAAACTATTCATATTCTTACTCTGTTGATGAAGGTGATTGCCATTTGTACATAGAGAATCAGATATTTTGTGACCAAAAGAGTACTGTTTTTTTCCTCCCTTTTATTTCCAGTACCATTTGATATCTTGTTTCATTGTGCTGGCACTGATCTTAAATGTTTGCATGAAGTAGGTTGCTCATTACCAACTACTGGCTGATATAATTTATCAGTCAATCAGTCAGGATAATCTTAACTGCAGAAACAACTTCAAAATTTAATCCGTTTTATATGGTTTGTTTCTAACTCTTGTCAGTGACATTTGCTTGCCAGTTGTAGGTGCTTTGTTACAAACTCGTTCCTTAACTTCTATCTTTTGGGTCTTAATCCTCAGAGACCAGTCAAGTGAGTAGACAGATGGAGAAAAACAGTACATAAATCATGGGAGGGTTGGGGGATTTATGGCACAAGACTGGAAATAGTGCACATTTCTTTTCCTAATCTGATGGTCAGAATTCTGCCACTTGATCAACTTTATCTGCAAAAGAGGCTACAGCGAGCTAATCTAGTTCTGTGCTGGGGTAAGAAAGAGACCAAGGGTGTTAGAAAGTTCTAGCTGTATTATGAAAATGTAAGGAAGTTAACTTCCATTCTTAGTTTTTTTTTTCTATTTCAATGAGATTTTCCTCTTGTTAAGTTGAAAAATCACTTAAGTACACTTTCTAATTTTGAAACCAATGATTTTTTCATTATTTTAATTGATTACACACACATATATATTTACATCATTGTATACCTTGAGATTCTCCAACCATCCTGTCACCTGTGAACCAATTTTGTATTTATGAAATAAAAGAAGTTAGGTATATTGTATTTAAACATTTTTATACAAATGAATCTGTAATTTATTCATTAGTGTTTTGTTTGGAATTTTTTTGTCCATGGTCAGGGGTGAGTTTGACCAATAATATTTATTTCTCATTAATATCTTTTTTTACCAAGGATAAATTATACCCACAGAATTATCTGAAGATTGTTTCCTTTCTTGAAAATTTTACAAAGAATAACTCCATCTTGGAATTATTTATCTTTTGATTCTAAGACAGAATTCATATAATTCTTGAATGTGTGGTAGAACTTAAATTTCTCCAGGTCAGTTCCTTCTCATGTCAGAGTTGATGACACATATTTTTCTAGGAATTAGTTCATTTCACCTAAGCCTCAGCATTTATTGGCAAGATGTTACTTATATTCATTTCTCATTTATCTCTTTAATCTTTACTGGCTTTGTACTTACATTATCTTTTTAATATTCTTTTGGAGATGTATTTTTTTGCTCTCTGAATCACTCATAACTTTTCCCCTTCATCCTTACTAGTTTTAAAAAAGAAGCAACTTTTGGATTTGTCTTTTTCTATGCTTGTTTTTTAAAAGTTCATTAATTTTCATGTTAATATTTTCTTCTTTCTGCTATCCTTAGATTTATATTCTTCTGTGTGTCCTCATCTCTTACCTTGAATGTTTTTGGCTCATCACTTTTATACTACTTTATCAATAGAAAAAAATCTTTGTAAAATATAAGATTATAAAAAACATAATTTTGTATTGTTTGAAATTTTTATCATTTTATTTTACATTGTTTTACTTTCCTGTAGTGTTATTTTTTCATAGATCAGTGACCCATGGATGTGAGAGTCTCCCTCTAAACTGACTGTTCATTCCATTTCTGTTTGCTTCACCATGCTTTTTGAATGACTATACCTTTATAGTTAACTTTTTATCCACTGGAGTTAAGTTCTCCAAATTAGTTCTTCCTCAAGATTGAGTTCTATTTGACATACTGTATTTCCATAAATAATGTTAAATACAGCTTATCAAGTTTTTCAAAAAGACTTTCGACAGGATTGTAAAACCGCAGTATAAATGCATACAGCAAAAGTCACAGATCTTAAGCGTACTTGTCAATTGAGTTTTGACAAATTCCATCAAACTTATTCATCCTGATTATTATCATAACCAACACCTGATATTCTCTCTTACCCTAGGGATTTCCTTCATTGCCTTTTTTAGTCCTGCTCATAGAAACTTCTGCAGCTTTAGTTAAAGATTCAATATTGAATATCTCCAAAAAATATCATTTTTCTATTTTTTAAGATAGAAAGGAGACAGTTTACTTGTGCTCCTTCGTATATTCAAGATTTGATTTTCAGCAGCTCTTATTCTCTCACTTTGCTTGAGGTTTTCAAAGAATTTATGACTTACTGATAGAATGGCTAAGAAAGCACTTAGTGTTTGGGCCATACCTTTCTTCACCTCACCTCAAAGGTTGCCTCTGGATAGTACCTTCTGTCTTCAAAGCCTCTCACAACTCCTTATCCTTTCTTTTCCCAGCCCTGAGCAGGACATGATACATTTCCTCCAAGGAAAGTCTTTTTGTCGAGCTCTGAATAGCATACATCTAAAATCCCTGCTGTCCATATCCTCATTGTTCCATTCTTTGTAAATTATAAGAGCAAAATCTTGGGTTTCTTTAGCCTTTATTATACTTTTTGCTGGCAGCTTATTTACTTTTTAAAAACACTCTCAGATGTGGAAAGATGAACATGTCCTGACTTACAGAGTAATTATTTGGATATTCAGTGCAGCAGAAGTAGATAATATATGTATATTGAATCTATTTTTAGTTCTCTCTTTATATTACTATAAAGAGCATATAGAGCAATATGACGTGAAAGTATTTAAATTCCATTTGGTTTGAATCTTATATCGAAAATGTATTTTATATATTTAAAATATATGTAACAGTGATCTTTAGGATAAATATTGAAGACTTGGAGAGTGTAATGTTTCATAGGAGTGCTTAAATATTTACTATGTGAACAGGATATCAATGGTGTGTATGCTTGCCTTCATTTCCAGTGTGCCTATCTGCCTGACACATGAGTGAAACTTTCAGCATATATTTTGTTGTATTATGCATGATTTTTCAAAAGATGCACTTGATCTTTCATGCAAAGGTAACTTAAACAGAACTTGTAAAGAATCTTATAGTATAGAAAAAATGTATTATGTGGAAGATAGAGATTAATTGCTTTATTATTGTTATTGGAAGTGTATAATTGAATCAAATCAAAATATTTAGAGTTCAAGAACAAATGAAGAAAAATGACCTGATATTCAATATCTGGAAATAAGTCTATGGAAATAAGTCTGGAAACAAGACCATGAAAATGGGACTTTCTAAATATTTCCACCATTTGTTTATATTTGTAATTAATTTGTAAAGTTAATATTTATATTTCAAACTTGATTATGTATACTTATATACATATTTACATATAGCATTTACTCTATATTGATAATGTTCATCTTGTATAATATACAAACAAGCTATGTTAACTAATATATATGTGAATTCTAGGGGTTGGAAGATATTGGTACTAATTTTAAATAAAATTCAGTTTCATACAAGAAGAGATACCAATATAGTATATAAAGTACAGAATTATGGCAATCACATGTTTAAAAAATGTAGCAAATCTAACGAATGTATTAATCATGAGTCACAAATTGATAAATAGATCATCTGGTGATAACTGTATGTGGGGTAGGGAATAGTGGGCTATGTTCAGATATTAATGGGATGGAAGATAGAGCTCTTCATTTTAGAGATTACAGGACAAACACATAACAAACATGGACACACATGCATGAATAAACATACGCAGAAAGAAAGAGACTTTTCCCACCATTCCCACAATGTCATTTTCTAGGCTAATCTTCCTAATACCCATATTTCCGTACCCATGATGGCTGCTGATTATGGAAGATGAAAGAAGCAGCAATTCTTCAGTCTTTAAATCATTCAGATATCCTAACCTTTCTGCTAAAATATTCTTGGTATTGGGGCAAAGAAAAATCAGATTCATAATGTATATTGAGCTATTTGAAAAGATATCACAAATGAGTTTAAGCTGTGACAGCTGCATGCTACTTTTACCTCCACATTAAATATATTTATATTTCAAACATGGAAGTTGAAATGAAGAATATATCGCATATTACACCAATTTTTAGTAGTTTGCAGATTTTCTTCTTTTTTTCTCATCCTGTATCCATCACCAACAAAACAAACTGTCTATCCTAAAGTTGTCTTTTTCCTTTGAGCATTAAGAAACTTACAGAAGAAAGTATAAACTTTATTTATCCCATTGCTTAATATGCAATTCTGGAGTGTTGCTTCCCCTTAACATATCAGAATAAGAACCACATCTGTTAAAGCAGATGGCTAAAGATAGAGCAGAACCCAGTCCTCACATACTCTCCTGCAGTCACCCAATTACTCTCCTGAGAGTAAAAGAGAACCAATTTATAGGAGTAAATGTGGCAATGCACATATTTGTGCAAATTCTGAATGACTATATTCATATAAGATAAAGTAATATAATTTAATTTCACTTTAATATAGAAAAGATGCGGAGAAAGAGAAGTTAGTAATAACTCCTATGAATGCAATCTCTTCTTTGAAATTGATGTATATTCCTGTCATTGGCAATGAAATACCTAAAATTACTGCACTCAGAGTGATAAGGATGGTGTGGTCCAGACTCTGATAGGAACTCCAACTTAAAAGGAAATGCTCTAATAATCAGGTGAAAAGGAAAACATATAAAATGTTTAGTCCATCCAAACCACTCCTGGTTGAGAAAAAATTTCAAGATTTGGAGTGAGGAAAATTTAAAAGCTCAAATCAAAGCTTTGAAACCTACTCATCATCCACTCAGCCCATACTGAATGTAAAATCAGGCAGCCACAGGAGTCAAGGAGAACTGAGAAAAATGATTCAGTTGGTTATAAGTTCTGGCTGCAAAATTAGGTTTGACAGGAAATTGAAAATTTAAATGTAATTCAATAAGCATCAGACATATGATACACACAGTATACTTGTTTATGGGGAACTAAGAGCAAATTGAGCAAAAGGAACATGCTCTTGTTAAGTAGAAGTACTGTTGTCCACTACCAGAAAATGCACACTTCTCATTTGTCCGTGGGGTGGTTCTATTTATGCATTGTTTGTAATGAGCTGTAATTGTACCTGTACCTTCATATTTGGAGATTATTGGGTGAGCTGCAGAGAAGTCTTTACAGATTGGGTTTTCCAACCTCTTGAAATGCCTTACATGGCATTCCAATTAAGCTACTTTGCAAAGTCCGTGGGTCACAACACCTCTACCTCCACCTTCTCCTGCCTTCATTGACTCTTGTCTCCTTACATATGCAGAAAGAGATGGAAACAAAATAAAAATCACATCAAATTAACCTTTGAAGTTGATTTCATAGAGAACAGTTCTGCTCCTAAAGAGGAGTAAATGAAGTGAAGTGGAACTATTTCTATAAAAACTATTAGTATTTAGGCAAATTATTTATTGCATGTTTTAATCAAATAAAAATGATTAAAGGATTAGAGAGATTAAAAAAAACAACAGAATTTCATTTCTGATTTTATGGATCTTAAAATACAGTGAGAAACCTTCAGTGTGAATTCCAAAGTTTGGGGATGTTAAGGTGGGGCAGAGTATTAAAATGGAAATAGTTACAAAATGCTGCTGCTGAATATATACATGGGAAGTGATGTTTAGGATAGGCTTCATGAAATAGTGAAAGAGCATTTTCTAAAGGCTAAAAATAATATTACAATGGATTATTAATTGAAGAGAAGAAAACCTTTATGAATGTGGGAGAATGAATAAAGACAACATGTTGGTTTCAAGGAGCATGGCCATGGTATGAGATAGTCACCATTTTTAGTATTATTTGAGGAGCAGTATAGGGTAGAAACATGAAATCAATATATGGAGCTAGAAATGAGTATTCATCTGTGGAGGATCTTAAATGTCATGCTAATGATTCTTGATAGGTAGATAGTATGAACAAATGTGAAGGTAACTCTGGGAAAGAATGCAGTATACATTATAGGACAGGATTTGAGCATAGAACTAGGTAGGGTATGTGGAAGTATTCAACAAAAGATTCTCTGTGAGTCAATGATGGGAACATGGCAGCCATTTTGGGAAAGATGGAAATGTGAAAATATCAAAGAGAAGTATTAAGCAGAACTTGGTGCCCAAGTAATTGTAACAAAATTAGGAAAAAATATTCAGGTTTGCAGGAGAAGGCATAGTGGACTGAGGGGTATTCAAGAAGAAGCAGTAGAAGCATATGTGGATGGTGGAAACTGAATGAGGAGAAGACATTGCCACTCTCAGCATGTGGGCTGTGGAAGGGAAGAAGGGGGTGTTGATAAAGGACCACCCAGGATTTGGAGCAGGTTGGCAGTACATATGGTATATTTTCTGTGGCACTTCCAAATCTTCAGAAAAGTTATTATATTTATATGATGGTTGATTTGAGCAGCTTTTGGGAGGACTAGGTTAGAAGAATTAGATAAGTAAAATATATTGAGTATTTCACTCATTGTAAACACTACAAATCAATCTTTTCATGGCTTCTCTTATTACTGTGGAATATAGGATAGAATAAAATCAGTGGAGGATATACTCAGATGATGTGTGCATATGAATGACTAGATCTGGAAGAGACTGATGAAGTATACATGTAGATTAAAATAGCATCTGGAGATATTTGAATTGGTAGAAAAGGGTTCAGGTTGTGTTAACCTGCTATGCTAAAGGTAGGGAAGTCCCTTTTTTTTCTTTTGTGTATAGACTATTTTTTTTACTGTGAAAATGAGGAGTTGTATTCCAATGCAAGATACTGCTATTCATCAGTTTAATAGCTGTCTTAATAATGGTGTTAAAAATGTTAAATAAGTCTTGCTATGTCATCAAATTTATCAGGTATTAGGATATCCCCCACTGTTATAGTGTTCTTGTTTAAAAAAAATGTTCCTACAGCATTGATTAGTCATCTTTGTATAGGTATTGTTCCTGTTAAGTATGTCATTCCCATCAATAATACACCCACATGCCACCACCCCAATCGCCCAAGCTCTCTTGCCCCTCTGATCCCTCAAATTCCTTTCCTGCTGCAAGTCTACAAGTCATAGTAGATCAATGTGCTTGACTCACTGATCTGGTCTTGTGGTTTGTTGTTGTTGTTTTTGGAACAATATCCTTTTCCTGGGTGAGAACCTTTGTTCCTGGACCACTGCGGAACAGGTCTGATCTCCAGGAGCAACTGTGAGGCAAGTACCCAGGCAGAGAACTTCATGAACCTCTTATAGGACAGGTTCTCCAGACTTCTTGATTTTTGGAGCTTTCTGTTGTGAGAAAGACTGTCTCATTATATCCACACCAATGTGTTCTCTGTATTCCAGACTGCTTCATTCATCCTAATTGTCCCATTCACTTTGATGACTGTCACCTGATGATGTTTTTGAGTCTCATAGTTCTGGCATTGGGAACCCAACTCCCAACTACTGTTTGTGAAGAATCCCTCCTGGGGACAGATTTCAGAACATGGTTGGTCCAGTTCTTCTCCGAGTTTTCATTTCTGTCATGGGATTGAAGCCGCACCCAAGATTTTCTCCCCCCATTTGGAAAAGGAGTGAATCTCACTTGCATTGTACGAATCTCTGGACTAGAGGTTTAGTTCCCCAAACCCTGGTGGAGCTCTGTCATAGGTTGCCACAGCAGCTCATCTCACAGTCTTCTCTCTTGTTGTTCTGACCGTGTTCTGTTTGGGTTCTCCCCAGTCAACGACTGTGTACAGGGCCAGGATTTGTTCCTCTCATTGCCTGGATGTCTGTAGCTGGGTTGCTGGTTTTCTGATGCCTTGTGGAAATCTGTTTAAAGTGGGAGTAAACTGGAGAGGGATCCACTCCTAGACTACATGGAGGTGGAGATCCTCTCTCAACCAGAGACCTCCAGACCCTGAGACTCCAGTGGCATAGCTCTCACCTCCAGCCTGAGTCTAAAGTCACTTTTGCCACTTGAATGTGAAATCTAACAATCCCTTCCCCTCGCATCATACCCCTGCCAAAGCTGCCCAGCCCCCACCTTAGGTCTACATAGATGAGGAGCCTGGCTCAGTGGGAAAGTCCCATTTGACTTCTGAGTTAGATGGGAGGAGTAACAGGCACAGACTTGGGTGATGAGTTAAGTTTTGAGATCAAATTCCTTGAGAAATGGTGATTTGTTTTTAGTAAATGAGGAAAGATTAGATGAAGGTGCTGGAACAGGAAAAGAAATATGTTGAGTTTGAAGTGGTGAAGATACATTAAAAGATGTCCAGGAATCCCAATTGGGAACTCCATTTAGAAGCTGAGGCTAACAATGTGTACTTGTAAATCATTAGCATGAAAGTGTCAAATAATACTGTGGGAACTGGAGGACAGATGGTGGCTACAGAATGTTGGAATTAATCCAACAAATATTTATTGAACATGCAACATGTGTTCAGATTTCATTTCAGTGCTGAGAATGTGGCAGTGCACAGAGTAGACGAGGTCCTTTTTCTGAGGTATGTTGTGGGCCTTCAAGTTGGGTAAAGAAGACAATTTGGTGAAGAAAATTTATTGAAACAAAAAAATAGAAATTCTTAATAAGAAGAAATAGGTCAAAGAAATGCAAAGGGAAAGAACACAGGTAGAATCAAACAGAAGTGTTCTGCTTTAGGGATAATGTGATTCTCTTAAGTTTTTTTACCTGTGAAAAAGGAATTGTAATTGTTTTGTTGTGAGGATTACATGCATAAAAAAACATTGCATTCCTCATTCATTGTAAATACAGCACTTATATTTGTCTTTTTAATGACTTTTTTCCATCCTCATTGTTAAAGACTATTAGAGAACAATCTTACATATCTTGAAAAAGCACAATGGCTTCATATTTTCACAATATAAGTTCTAAGTTGTATATATTAAGGATGTATATATTAATTTCCTCCATCCTAGTTCCACCTTCATTTGCCTCTGTGCAGGTTGTGTGTGTGTTTGTTCTACTGACACTGTAAGGAAACAGAAGGGCATACTAGAAAAAGTGAAAACCCATTCTTCACAATTTGTCAGTCAGAAATCAAATGGTTTGGTGAACTGATTCAAATACCAGTGAGGAAAGAGTATAGATCCTTATAGGAATGAGCAATACATTCATCACCCACATCCACAGAAACCTCTGAGGAACACATAACCAAAACCTCAGTAACAGCAATAACCACCACCAATCTATTACTTTAGAATACAAAATCTCCAAAACTTGCATTGCCTTTGGGAAGTTCTTGGGCAGAGGCCTAGTACAAAATGCTTTGGATACATTTTCTCATTTGATTTTCTCAATAATTGTTTGATCTGGTTATTATTGCTATTCAAATTGGAGAAGAGGAATTCAAAGCATAGCTGATACTTTAGTATTCAGTAATTCATCATATGCATACCTTTCTATTACTTGCAGAAATAATAGTATTTTCAATAAACTTGAGCCAGTGAGCTAATATTTGAATTTACAGAGATATTTGAATCAATTAAATTTATTATATACTCTACATAATCAGAATTGGTTATACTGAGTAAGAGTGGTGTGGGACTGAAGGGTAGGTACTGTGATTTTGCAAATATCCATGAATCTATCTAAATTCATGGACCTAGGATTGGGGTTTGGTGCAAAGATGGAGTTCAAAATGAGGGCTCTAGACTAGATTAGAATATTGAAGTTAGAATATTAAAAGCCATAATGATATTTTGCAAGGTTAGGTTCTGTTTTGCCATCATTCTATGCCCACTTTATGCTTAAATTTCAACCCAGTATGTGAAATTCAAGAACTCAATATAGCTTCATTGTAGTAAGTCAAATGTATTAATTCCTCTATTATAATTGCCACATTTGTGAAAAATAGAACATATTTTATATTACTTTAATTTTTGTCAAGAGTCACCATTTTGCCCAGTAACAGAACATTTAGTTTAGTTTCTACACAAAAAATGTCATTCAAATTTAGAATTTACTTCTCAGTTGTTTCAGATTTAAGCATTACTTAAATTTACTGTTTTTCTTTTCTTCTTTTTTTTTTAGTTTGTCACATGACATATGGGGAGAAGACATAGTTTATATGTGTCTAAATACCAGAAAATTGTTTTTATCCAAATTTACACCTTCAAAAGAGAAAGTTTGTTCCTTCAAAAGAGAAAGCCACGCAGTTTGCATTTTTCTTTCCCTCCTTTCCTCCCCAGCTCCTCTCTTGAATGGTAGAGTGCTAAGAGAAGGTCGGAAATAGAAACCTGGAAACAAAAATTCGATGCCTATGGGTTATTTTACAGTTAAATAACTAGGCAAATAAACTTACTACAGATTTATCTTCATTTACGAGAATATTACCTCATAACTCTATGGCAGTGGTTAGGATAAGTAAGCTTTTTAAAAATATCTTTGAAAAGCAAAAGCATAAATGATTATGTTGAGACCAGAAATGTATACAAATTGCAGAGCAGGGAAAAAAAAAAAAAAACAACTATTCTTAAGTTTTGCAGGAAATTGAAATAAAAACTGAAACTCAGTAACACACTTTCACCAAATTCAAAACAAATTATATTCAAACAACTTAGGTGACTATGTAGGGATGGGCCCTGGAACATAATAGCAGATTCCTCCTAGCATAGCAGTGAGCTTGGTTCATCATTGTGCAAAAGGCGCATGTATGTCAAGAATGTGAGTACACTGTTTCATGCAATTGAGACAAAAAAATGACTATGCAACTTTAAATGTGCATGTGCAATGAATCAATTAAATATCATTAGAAGGGGGTATTTTGTGATTTCTTCTATATCCATAAAAGCTGATATTAAATGTTCAAGATAAATAAAAATGTATTTTTTTAAAAAAAGATCTAATTGGGAAAATGGAGATCATCTTCTGATTGGGGTCTCCTGGTACTTGGGAATATATGATGCTTCTCAGCAGGTGCTGGTGATATACTGGCCAAGAAGCAAAATTACAGCATTATGGTTCAGGCTGCTCTCATTCTTCAGGTAAATATCTGCTGAGACCTGGCCCCTGTCCTTCAAGCACTCATCCAGACTGACATCTTCCTCAGACCTCTCCCAATACTCCTCTCCATGTTCTCATCCTCTTTGCTAACTTCGGCATCCCAGTTGGATAAAGTGTGCAAATCGCATCCTGTGTATATGAACAACCAATAGAAAAAAAGAACAACCATAAAAGCACTATGATGACATATTCTTACAGAAGTACATATATGGAATTTGTTTTAAAATGAGATAAAAATGTCAGATAAAACATAAAATTGACAAATACATCTGGTGTTTGAAGCGAGGTGATTTCCACAGGAGGATTATTTATGTTCTGTTCATAAGCATTCAGGTATTTTCATAATGGAAAGTTTAAACAATAAAACCTGGAATCTAAGGATTTGCCAACTGTTTCAGTCCTAAATTTGTCTTTGCAAACAGATGTACCACATTCCTTATCACACATGATCACCAGTAGTCAAGGAATTTCATCCCACAATGTACTTTTTCTAATTATTTTCAATGGAAAATAAAACAGCTGAACATTTTCTAGATTCTGGATAAATATATCTTATATTGAATGGTGCAATTTATGACTCATTGGTAGATGTTCCTGTCATTAATTTCATAAACATTTAAAAACATTATTGCATATACATATAGCTATTTGGTCATGAGATGTGCTCTCAATATATAATAGTTTATAACTAGTGTCATGGGGCAATTCGTAACTTTTTTTTTTCCTTTTCAAAAAAAATTGCTTGGAACGCACTTATGTAGACAAAAGCAACTATTTGCCAGAAATTTCTTTTTTCTTTTCATTTCTACATGGAGACAAAGCTTTAAAAATAAAATCAGCTTTCTAGCTGGTGTCTGCAACAGACTTGCGTGTGCCATGTGGCTGTGTCCATAGTTTTCTGCTACATTTCTGCTTAGAAGGACCTCTTCAGTGTTCTATCTTCCTGTGGCCAGGTCTGAGCCCCAGAGGAGGGAGAGGGTGTTCTTTGAACGTGCTGAGAATCCTGATGCTTATGTGGCAGCACAGGCAGAGGGGGCAGAAGAGGAACTTTGTGTGAACTGCCATCCTGAGAACACTTTGAGCCTTTTTCCCCGGCAATGCCCTTGGCCGTTCTCAGAAGTAGCTTCCTCCCTTGTCTCTCTGTGGACTCTCTGAAGCAGATATTCAAGAGCAACTGTCCCAGATGGGTTTCCTTTCATTGTCTGAACTCCAGCGTACTAGTGGGCCTTCACCGAGCTGTTTCTTTTCTGCCTGGTGTGCGTGTGCCTGTGGGGCTTCTTGCCATTTGTGCTATTTAAACAGCTAATACCACAAATCTGACCACTCCAGGAACAGCTAAGATCTTCAAGTGGAGTGAGACAGGATGACTTATAATTCACTGTGAACTGGCTAGAAAAGCCTGAAATTAAAACTGAAGAAATTCTGCTTCTGTTTTTTATTTTCTTCACTGTTCTCTTATGTGACAGACAAATCTGTGATGCCACAAAATAAAGGAACACATAGTGGCTATTTTATTACATTTTATAGGTTGAGGAAATTAAAGTCAAATCAAAACAAAGCAAGACATTGAATGAGAGATGTAAATGTGATATAGTATTCAGGGCAGGAGTTATTTGAGGAAAGAGAAACTTCTTTTTGAAAATTGTCATGAATGATACAAGGCTTTACATACAGATGATATTTGACATTGGCCAAAAGTTTGCTTAATTATTCAGTTCCTGACAGTAACAATTACTTGTTGACATTTGTATCTTCACCAAAAGACAGCAGCAAAAATACCTCTAAGAATTATAATTAAGATGCCAGATATTTAGCAAAATTTGATATTTCTCCATGCTTTCTAGTGTCTCCAGCAATTCCATCTCTTAATAGGAATGATTTTATAACAGGGAATCTCCAGAAAAAGGGGAGGTTCAGAATCCCTGCCCCACCCAATAGAGGAAGGAGCAGGATAAGAAAGGAGAAGCTAGAGAAAAAGGAGATGTTTGAAGCGGCAGAGAGTTCAAGAAGACAGATGAAGCACGTGGAGCAGAGAAACCTGTGGAGAAGCTGTTTGCTTTTCAACCTTAGACTTGTACTGGGACTTGGGAAACATGGAAGGAGACACTTGAAGGACACAGAGATTTGTGTGAGAGACACTTGCAGAAGCTGACAATGGCGGCTTGTATCATGATGCGGTTTTTGACTTTGTTCCTTTCCATCCAGACTTGCTGGGCCCTTTTGCTCCTTTCCTGTCCATTCCCACCAGAATGTGCCTTAGACTGCTGCAAGCTTTTCGGTCTCAGCTGCCCTGCTTTGGACCAATCCTTGTTGGCTGGGCATTTCCCCATGAGGGCATGGGTATACTGGGTATTTAATTCGTAGCTGTTCTTTCTCTTATCTTTATTGCACACACTTTGTATTAAAGCTATTTTTTATTCACTAGAGTGTGGCAGAGCCCATAGAGCAGGCAGATTTGGGGGATCTGGGTATCCCTCACTCTACTCTAAAAATTTCTGGATTATGCTTGAATAAAGTAAACTGCAAAACTTGTTTTATGCGACAGAACTTAGTTTCTATTCTGAACCCCTTTTGGTCCCATATCAAAAAGAACTACAAAATGGTAATGAAAGGGAATATAAATTGCTTTATTAATGGGACAGAGAATCTGATATTCTTGCCCTTTCTGTTTCCATATTTGTTCTGGAAGGTATTTACTCCACATGGGTCCATTTTGCGTTTTTTCTTATTTTGAATGTAGAACATGGCAAGGACTGCAAGGGCCTTCCTGCATTTTTTGCTCTGGTTCTACTAACACTTCAGGATGGATGCCTGGATGCCCATAGCCTTTCATTTAGTGCTTTGACATTTAGTTCCCATGATTTTAAAATTGTTCCTGGGCTAACACCTCTTCATTTTATCTTCCTAGCCTATGCCCTCTATAGACTGCCCAAATCAATGTAACCATAATTTAGGTCATGGCTTTCATAACCAGGGAATGTGGTGATGTGCTAACATTCACCCTTCACCCAACAAGCGTGCCAAGCTCCATTGACCCCCAGCTCAGTAAACTCCTTGTTTCCCATAGGTCGGTCCTGTGATGCCAGGTCATTGAAGCAGAAAGCCTTAGCCTCCAGGGATGATGGTAATCAACTCCAAAGCACCAGGAGGCTTCTCTGTGCAGCAGATTTAATTCACATTGCATAGTAATGCTTATAAGATGAGGTCCCTGGGGATATGTTACCATGCAGGACTTTTCACAGAGGCTTATTGCTTTTCTCATCAGCTTCTAAGGCTGCTTATGAATTCCACATGACTCTTCTTTCCCCACAGGGTAAGATTTGCATAAAAAACAAACCATTGGATAAATAAGACTTCACTAGTTATCATTCCGTTTAACCTCCACACTTGGAAGGAGTGTGCTAAAGGAGTGTGTATTTAAATGCAGTTTGCACATTGCTTGTACCTGAGCTCATGTCTCAACCTGTTTAGCTGCCTCATCAACTCAAGGTTTTTCTCTTGTCCAAAAGGAAACCTGAACCCTGAAAATTGAATTGAAGTGACACTAAGCAATGCCTCTTCCTCTTATCTCCTCAGTGGAGGGAAATGATTTTCTATATCTGCTCCAAATTGTGCTGTTGCATGCTTCTAATAGTCTTAATAGTCTTTGGCACAACTAGATGTGGTTAATTGTGGTTAAATGTTGCAGAAAGACATCAGCAGTAAGCTAGATGCCTTCTGCCTGTTTTCTTATAAATTGATGCAGTGAATTCCATAGGAAATAATAGCTTCTTATAGCATGCAGTTAACAAAGGCATGCTCTCCCCAGTCAAAAGATAATGAATCTACCTGATCTCCTTATTGGTATACTTTACAGGACCACAGAATCTGTGGGTGGATTTTGTTTTAGAATGATTTTGGAATCATATGGATTTGGATTTAAGTATCACTTGTATTATCTTCTGATTAGATGTAGAAAGAAAGTTCTTAGATCATTCTATTATCAGTTAAAACTAATTAAGTTTTAATTTTTTCTTCTTCTTCTTGGCTTTTTGTGTGTAGGAAAGCTACCGATTTCTGTGTGTTAATTCTGTATCCAGCTAGCTTACTGAAATAGTTTATTATTTCAAGTAGTTTTCTGTGGATTTTCTATACAGAGAATCATGTCATCTGCATATAATGATAGCTTCAGTCCCTCTTTCCCTATTTGTATCCCTTTTATGTATTTCTCTTGCCTTATTGACCCTAGCTAGAACTTCCAGTACAATGTTAAAAAGTAGTGGGAAGAGTGGGAATCCTTACCTTGTTCCAGATCTTAGTTGGAATGATTTTAATTTTTCCCCATTTAGGATGATGTTTGCCATGAACTTGTCATAGATGCCTTTTATTATGTTGAGGTATGTTCCTTTAATCCCCAATTTTTCAAGAGCTTTATCATGAATGGATGCTGGACTTGTTGAATGCTTTCTCTGCATCTATTGATCTGATCATGTGGTTTTTGGTTTTCTCTTTGTTTATGTGGTGTATCATGTTAATTGATTTCTGGATGTTGATCCATTCTTGTGCTCCTGGTATAAATCCAACTTAGTCATGGTGAATGCTTTTTATGCATTGTTGGATTTGATTTTCCAGGATTTTGTTTGAAATGTTTGTGTCTGTGTTCACTAGGGAAATTGGTTTATAGTTTTTCCTTTGTGCTGTCCTTATTTGCTTTTGGTATGAGTGTGATGTTTGCTTCATCGAATGTGTTTGGCAGTTTTCCTTCTTTCTCAATTTTTTGGAAAAGTTTTAGTATTGCAGGTGTTATTTCATCTTTGAATGTCTGGTAGAATTCATTAATAAAGCCATCTGGTCCTGGACTTTTGTTTTAGGTAAGGTTTTGATAACTGCTTCTATTTTGCTGCTTGCAATTGGTTTATTTAAGTTCTCTATATATTCTTTGTTCAATTTTGGGTAATTGTATTTTTCTAAGAATCTGTCCATCTCATCCAGGTTGCTGTATTTATTTCCAAATAATTGTTCATAGTAATTTCTTATTATGTTTTGGATTTCTTTTGTTTCTGTTGTAATTTCTCCTCTCTCATTTGTGATTCAGTTTATTTGAATTTTCTCTCTTCTTTGTGAGCTTTGCAAGGGGTTTATGAATTTTATTTATTTTTTCAAAGAACAAGCTTTTGGTTTTGTTGATCTTCTAGATAGTCTTTTTGGTTTCTAGGTTATTTATTTCTTCTTTTATTTTTGTTATTTCTTGTCTTCTACTGGGTTTTGGGGTTTTTTGTTATTGTTGCTCTTTTTCTAATTTTTCAATTTGGGAAACAAGGTTATTTCTTTGGTTATTTTATTGCTTTTTGATGTGGGCCTGTAGTTGAATCTTCCTGCTTTTGCTGCATCCCAGATATTTTGGAATGTTGTATCCTCTTTGTTGTTTGTTTCAATTAGGTTTTTATTTCTTCTTTAATTTCTCCAATTACTCATTTTTTTTTAATTTTTATTTTTTATTGATTTGTCACAATTGTGCATTAATTGATCCCTCTTCCTCCCTCCATATCTCCCCTCTGTATCCCCCCTTCAGTCACTCCTCCCATTTTTCTGCAAATTTTTGGTTGGTTAAGTTGATGTTCAGTTGTTGGTTGTTTGGCCTGTTGTTCACCTCCCCCGCCATCTTCCCCCTCCTCCTCTCTTGCTCCATGGTTCAATCCCATTGGTTGTTTTCATTTTTTCTTATTTGTTTGTTTGTTTTTCCCTATATCCATCATATAAATGAGACCATCCTGTACTTCTCTTTTTCTTTTTGACTTATTTCTGCCAATATGAGTCCCTCTAGTTCCATCCAGGTTGCTGCAAATGACATGTGTTTGTCCTCCTTGATAGATGCATAGTATTCCATCGTGTATATGTACTACATTTTTTTTAGCCAATCATCTGTTTGGGGGCATTTGGTTTGTTTACAGTTCTTTGCAACTGTGAACAGGGCTGCAGTGAACATGCGCGTACATGTGTCCTTTTGAATTAATGTCTTCATGTCCTCTGGGTAGATTCCTAGTAGTGGGATTGCTGGGTCGAATGGTAAGTCCACTTTCAATTGTTTGAGGGTCCTCCACACTGTCTTCCATAGTGGCTGGACCAGTTTGCACTTTTTCTCCACATCCGCGCCAACATTTGTTGTTGTCTGTTTTATTTATGTGGGCCATTCTTACTGGTGTAAGATGGTATCTCAATGTGGTTTTAATTTGCATTTCCCTGATTATTAGTGAAGTGGAGCATTTTTTCATATGTCTATTAGCCATCTGTATCTCCTCTTTGGTGAAGTATCTTTTTAGTTCTTCTCCCCATTTTTTGATTGGGTTTTTTGCTTTGTTTTTGTTGAGCTGTAGGAGCTCTTTGTGGATCTTTGTTATCAGACCCTTGTCACTTGTCTGCAGGGCAAAAATTTTCTCCCAGTTGGTTGGGTTTCTTTTTGTTTTGTTTATTGTCTCTTTTGC
>PVHY01016797.1:0-32929 GCA_004024945.1 Uropsilus gracilis
TTAATAAAACCCTGTTGTTAATTGGTATTTTGGAGTGGCAACTGCGAGGCGCAGGTGAAACTGCTAGGCGCAGGTGAAACGGACCTTGGGTTTGCAATTTGGAGGCTTTTGCCTCGTGCCCCGTTCCGATATCATATCTACTATTTATCAAAATCATATAAAATAAGAGATTGTTCTTGAAATTCTAATTTAGGAACATGTGAATTATATTTTATTAAATTGAAGTCAAGATACATAACATGTATTTTATATTTTAGGAAACCTCTCCTTTTCAAATGAATCTGCTTTGGAATGAAAATATCTGATTTTACTCTAGGTTTTATAATTTTGAAATTTCTTAGGATAAGATCTTTAGAATGGTGTCTATATTCACACAAATGCTTTAGCAGTATATGCAGTAATTTATTATAAGGGAGAATCCATTTTAACAATTATGATTCTCCAACCCTAATGAGTGAAAATGAGACAGTGTAATCCACAAGGATAGGTTCCATATTCCTGCCCCACCTTAGTGAAGGTGATCTGAGAAGCAAGGTAATCTGAGCAGCAAGGGGAAAATAGAAAGTATTTGGGAGAGAGCACTTGGTAGAAAACTTGGAGGACACAAGTATATCAGAGGGATATGTGAAGATGCTGCACTTGTTTCTTGCCCTTGGACTTGTACTAGAAACTGGGGGACATGGGAGGAGACACTTGGGAATGTGTGTGAGAGACTCAAGGGGAGACCAATAATGATAACTGTTACCCTAGTTACAAAGTACTTGAATTTCACTCCTTTCCTTCCATATTTGATTCACCCCTTCTACCCCTTCCATATGGGTCTCTTCCAGAAGAGTTGCCTTAGACTTGGGACAAGATTTTAGACCTCAGTGACCAACCTTTTGACCAACCTGTTTGACTGAGCATTTACCCATGAGGGTCTGGGT
Source organism: Uropsilus gracilis (assembly GCA_004024945.1). Taxonomy (NCBI): domain Eukaryota; kingdom Metazoa; phylum Chordata; class Mammalia; order Eulipotyphla; family Talpidae; genus Uropsilus; species Uropsilus gracilis. The sequence goes on from PVHY01016797.1 coordinate 927, forward strand.
AGCTTTGAGTGCTTTATTGGGTAAGTTTTATCCTTTAGATTATGCAGATTGGGGGTCCTGGAATAAATATGAAGTCTTCCTATTAGCAGAAATCCAACATACTTTTACAATGGCATTGCTTTTTCAAAAGGGGGAAAATGATAAATGATTTTATCTTAGTCTTGAAAAAGAAAACTCTTAGTCTATTTGTTTGAGGAGAACACTAAATAAAAGTGGGAAAGATATTGCCCTTATACGGTGAGTGAACCCTGTGGATTACAAAGATGTGAAATTTATATATAAATAAATCATTAAAAAAAAGAAATTGTCTTTATAAATTCCAAAGAATATTGAAAATGTATTTTGCATTTTCTTTTCTTTTATTTCCTATGTTTATAAAACTTTCCAGAAAAGCAGTGCTAAAAAAACTGGATTATGCATAATTTATATTACAGCTTAAATATATTAATATTACCATCACTGTACCTTTAACACATTGGATTTTTGCACAAATTTCTTCCTTCCTACACTTTTACTGAAATGCTAGATTTTGTATTTAAAATCTAGTTTTTATTATTTAAAATAACTTTAAAAAGTTATTTTGTTTTTTTAAAGATTTTTGTTATTAAAAAGTATATTTTTCCAAATATATTTGCCTTTTAAATTTTATATTATTCAATTTTTTTCTTATATTTTTAAATTCATTTTAAAAACAGATCAGATTTCACTTGTTATTTTTCCTTCTTAAAAGCCTTTGTGTGGTTTTCTGCTCAAGAGGTATTCCATTTGCGTTGAGTCTCCATTTGCACTGACAGAATAAGTGGCATAATATGAAGGAAAATGTTTAGCGTTCTTTAAAAAATATCCATACATCAAGAAGTTATGGTTAACAACTTCTGGAAACTTGCCTATAAAAATTGGAGTCATCACCATCAATGTAGTTGCATTAGATTTTTAAAAATAATTATATACAAATGTTCATTTTGCAGACAATAATATTTATCTTTATAAACAGCAGTTAACTCTCCTTTGATTTCCTAAATAATGCCATTGAAGAACATATGACAAATTTGTTAACATTTGCAAAAGTCTCCTTATCCAAACATTACAAACAATATAAATATTAGTAATATGCTTGTATTTTAAATAAAATATTTGAATCAGTCACCTTATCCAAGCAAGATGGAGACATGATGGTCTTTGAATAATATAGAAGTGCTAAAAATTGACTCTGAACCTACCTTCAGGTAGGATCTTAGGGTGAGAGAGATCTTATGTTGAGAGAGAATAAGTAATAATTATTATAGGCTCTAAAATAACAGAAGAAAATAATCCAACTGTAGCATATCTAGGTAATATATCTAACATGTTTACACAGATTATTCTTGCCACGCAATTCAAGAAAAAAAAGGAATGCTTCCATGAAAGACCTTTATTCATAGTTCTTGAAATAGTTTAACATAGAAGATGACAAATTTAAAGCACTCACCACTTAAGCAATTCCTTTTGAACTCTAAGTCCAAAACAGTAGAGGATGAGTGAGAAACTAAGATTTCCTTATCCCTCTTCAATAAGTTTGACTGCTGAGTGTCTATTTTCCATTCTGAGAACAGTCCTTTTGTAGTGCTTGATACTGGCTGCTAGGGAGAAGTGGCTTCTTAGGCTTTAGCAAAATAACTAGGACTTCAGATTGCACCCCTTTGTCACAGAGGTGATAATGAACCACATAACCTATGTGTCCTGATCCTTGCTTTGATCTGTGAGACCCTACAGGAATGTGACAAATCAGGGTAACTCTAGTTTTCACATGCACTATAATATGTGTGTATGTCTATTATGAAGTTTATTATACAAGATTCAAATATATACAAAATCATAGACATAAACATAAAATTTTCATTCATTCATATTTTTTTTACTAATTAGAGCTTAAAACTTTATATGCTCATGCTTTATAGTGTAGTAAATGAGGTTGTGCTAATAAACTCCTAAGTTAGCAATCATGTTCTTAAAACATAGAGCTTCTTTTATACTAAGAATTTTTGTAAGAAAAGTCATTTTTTTTATTCTTAAAGGGATTTCATGTGTGAGAGTGTCACTTCAAAGAGTATTTATCAAACATGGGTAATTTATTTTTAGTCAGTGTTTTAGGAGAAGTTAGTTAAAAGTGCATATAATTTGACATATAAAAGGTAGAATGAATTTTCAACTTGTGACAATATGGAAATGTCCTACTATTTAAAACTAAAAAAATCTTTACCTGACTTTTTCATCCTAAAGTACTCATCTACAGTCTGGTTAAGAGACAGCATCTTCCAGCAAAAATATGGGACAGTTTATGTTGACTCTTTAAATACGACTCATATAACTCAGCCTCTTAAATAAATGTTATCCATCCTAAACACTATTTGGTTCAATATCTCATTCATTTTAATATTTATTTATTCTATTAGTATGAACAGTTTTGTGAGTAAAAATTTTTCAAAATTGCATCTTCTTGTAATGATTTACAGAGCATTATTAAAAACCTACAGCACAGACTGAATGATCTGGGTAAATATTATCTCTTTATATAATACAGACATACACTTTTCACTGTTAATGTAGTATATATATTGCTATAAGCCATGAATGTTTAAAAGTAATTAATTTCCTCTCAAAGTCATTCGTGGATAAATATTATCTAAATATCTACAAATGCATTCACAACTTTAACTTTTTAGCCCATATATCCTACTCTACCCAGCCTGCCTTTGTCATATCCTTGGTTAAAAGATAGATGTTGAACCAGAGTCATTTAATTCAGCATTGTCTGAGTCACTTCTTTATCCTTATCTCTCTGGTTCTCCTAGTGCTATTTGTAGAATATTGATAATAATGCCAACACCATAGGGTAGTTGTAAGAAATTCCTCCCTCAGTGTATATGAAAGGCTAATCCATTCTCTCTCAGGTAGATCTAACTAAAAAGAGACTCCCTGAGTCATTGCCCAGGAGTTTGAGTATTGGAACAGTAAGAACAACAATGTTATAAGCATTTAACAATTACGGTATTATTGGTTTAAACCTGTATATCAATTAGATTTCTTTTATTTTTTTAAATCAAAACCAGTTCACAAAGAAAATTATGATATAATCCTAAGGATATGCATAGTCCTTGGGCCCTCAGGAGTTATTATTAATCTCAGAAATATTATATTTAAGTGAGTGAAAATAGAATGAAAGACGTGAAATTAAAAATGACGTGAAAACAGCAAAAATCTACTGTGGAATTTCAGGTATCAGTGAAACAAATGGCCAAAGTACCTTGTAAAGCAGTGCTTTTAAGAGTCCTAATTTTCTGCCTTTTCAGGCTATGTTGATTAGAAACTATTCCATTGCAAAAAAATAAAAATTAAAAAGAAAGAAAGAGAAGGAAGGAAAGAGGGAAGAAGGAAAGAAAGGAGTAAGCGAAGGTTAAAGGGAGGGGGAAAAGAAGAAAAGTTTATGTAAGGGACTTAGTAGGAGGACTTAATGGTATCACGTATATCCCAAAGGCTGAATACTTTTCTCCCTTCATATCAGGTGAATTCTCCTTTATGGAGATTGTTCTCAGGTTTGCTTGACTCATGGGTCCACTGTGACCATCCTGTCCTGGAGAAGAGGCTTAGAGACGCTGGGAAATTTATTTTGGAGAACTTGTAGTTTTTCCCTTCTGTTTGCCAACTTATAACAAGCTTTAAGTGTAAAAACAATCCAAAGAGCAATCCAAATGGAGTCTAAAGATAATATCCATTAAACATACTCTATAGTCTGACCAGGAATGTAAGAAGCCAGACTCTTTTTACCTATTTGGTAGGAATTCTTCTTTTTTTTTTTTTTTTTTTTTTTTTTTTTTTTTTTTTTTTTTTTTTTTTTGCATGCTTAGATTTAGGGGCATGAATTTCCATGAAAACAAACAGACAAACAAACAAAAAATCATAAAACTGTTAACTGTGTGTGACTTGGTTCTTTTAAGGATGTCTCTCTCTCTCTTTCTCTCTCTCTTGATTACTTGATTGATTGATTGGTCTACCCAATATATATTAATCAACATATATTAGTTCCAACTTTGGGGCTAGAGCATTACTTATGAATCAGATGAATATTTGCTTTCGATGCTTCTCTGCCCATCAGAGCTTGACTAGTATCTGGGTCTGAACTGAAATTCACAGAGAGAGTGATTCATGGACACATTTAGGTTCAAGGGTCAATCTCTGTTTTCTGTTCTATTTGGCCACAAGCAATAGCAGCAAAGATGTAATTCAGACAGCTTAGCACAAAGGTAAGTACTTTATCAAAAAAGTGAGAGTGGGGAGGGAAAACTGGGAAAAACTGGAGCACTCACAGAATCACAGAAATCCTATCACTTAGGCCAAAAAGTCAAGATTTTTGTTATGCATAAGAACTACCTGGGGCATTTGTTTAAGATGCAATTTTCCGTGCACTATATTTTTGAACATGACTATTTATGTTGAAAAAACCAACCCAACACATTTTTATTTTGTTGCTAAGGTCCGCGTTACTAAACTGTGATAAAGGGAAAAAAGTGCCAGATTTATATATTCAGTTGCAAATAGGCATTTTTGAATATGATTTTTCAGAGTTGTTTCTGGGACTAAATGCAAGTGGCAATTCTTTAAATAAAAAGTGTTAGATCAGTCTCTGTCTATTTTTATATTGATTTTTTGTTGTTGTTGCTGAATTGTATTTTTTTGTGTATTTTGCATCTTTACCCTTTCTCAAATGTATGATTTTCAAATATCTTCTTCCATTCAAGAGGTAACTTTCTCTTTTGATGGCGATTTCTTGTACCCTGCAGAAACTTTTTAGTTTAATGTAGTCCCATTTGCTTATTTTATTGTTTTCCTTGTGAATGGAGTTGAATCTCCCAAAACAACCTTAACATCAAAGTCAAAGTTTACTTGCTGTTTTCTTCTTTTTATTTTATGGCTTTAAGTATTATATTCACTTAAAGTCATTTAAGATTAAATTTTATTTATGGTATAATATAGTAGTCTAATTTCACTCTTTTGCATGTGATTTTCCAGTATCATTTTTTGAAGAAAGCCTTTTAATCTGAGTAGACATTCAGGAAACATACAGATAGCTAGCAGACACATAATATGTTCACAATCACTTATTCTTAGGAAAATGCCAATTAAAAACCACACTGAGATATTATCTCACACTTCTGAGAATGTTTATTATCAAAAAGACAAGAAAGAAAGATTTTGGTGAGGATATGGGGGAAGTGAACTTGAATGCACTAGTGATGGGAATTTAAATCAGTGCAGTGACTATGGAAAACAGTAGTGAGAGTCCTCAAATAATTAAGAATGGAAAATACATATGACACAGCTATTTCCTTTCTGGGCATTTATCCAAAAAATATGAAAACATTAAATTGAAAAGATCTATATACCCCTATGTTAGACTACCTAATCACTCATTGATGAATGGATGGCTAAAGACATGTTATAGATACTACATAAATTTAAAAATTATCTTCAAAAATGATACAATAGGATTTTATTAAATAGGAAAAAAATACATAAGAAATGACTCAAAGCTAAGTGTCAGAGTGATTGTGATTTGATTACTAAAGGAAAATCTTATTGTTTAAAATTTAAACCATCTTTTATGAAGCAATTTCTTGAAAATCCATACTTTTCGTAAAGTAATCTAAGTGCTATAAGGAATTATATCTATGGACAGTAACCTAGTATTTCTGATGCATAATTTTTGCTTTGATGATGGTGTAAATGGCTGAAAATTATATTTCATATGCAAAAAAATACTGCAATTTTTAAAATAAAAATTACTGCTTGTTTTAAAAGTGAAATAAATTGATTTCTGAATAAAAAAGCTAATTCTGAAAATAACTAGTCATCACCTAAGAAGTAAAAGAATTTACTTAAATTTAAGTCAGACCTCCCCAAATTTATTTAAAATAAAAGTTAGTTACACATTGAGTTGATAAAATTAAACTATGAGTGGTAGTTACTGTCATGTATATATCAACATATTGCCAGTGATTATGAAGTAGGAAGTGGCAGAGCCAGAGGCAAACCCTGGCCATTTGTTTTGCAAAGCCTAAGGACAACTGAGCCCATGAGGCTGCTTTATCAGTTACACATATTTTAAGCTTAATTAATTTATTTGAAATCTCTTCCTTAGAAAATAAAAAGAGCCATTCATATAATCACTCATTATTAAGCCAATTTGGATAGACCCAAAGTCAAACGATTTATCCCTTAAAATATTAGATGTAACTACATACTTTTAGCAGGCTCTGATCAAGTTGTTTTTCTAAGTCTCAGCCTCACTAATTGAAACTTGGGGAAATAATGGAATCTATCTCATTAGAATTTTTACAATGATTAATGACATAATATATGTAAAGTGTTGAGTATGGGTATGAGCACAGGTGAAAAACACTCAATAAATCTTATTATTTTACTGCTTACAGAATTTGAGTTTAACACAGTAATAAGGTGTTAGGTTTGTGCTATATTACTACATATGTTTTTACTTCTGTATGAATAATAGATTTACTCAAAACCACCCACTGATGTCATAGAAATCTCAGACACTAGTTATGATTAACACTATTATTTTCACTAATATATTGTTGCAATAGCTTTTCCTTTTCCAAGAGTAACTAGATATTTATACAGAGGGATGAGTTAACATACATAAATATTTAAAGTAAATGTATACAATGCAATTAATAGTCATCAACTTTTAGGGAAATTTCCTACACTTCTAGGTGTTTGTTTACATATTTTTATATAATCACTTTATGTAATTTTCCAGTTAAAGGAGTATATATTTCAAGATTATTATTTCTCCTGTCAAAAACTACATTTAATAGTCTTATATATTCAGCCCTGAAAACTTGAGAGACCTACTTTAAATTTATCTTGTGACTGGATTATTGGACAACTGAGCAAGCTGGATTAATTTCTACTTTTAGGAAGCATTACGAGGGGTATAACAGATATTTAAAGTCTGTTACACCTCTCAATATTTCTAGAATTCTGACTGTTTGACACTTCTATTTCTGCATTCCTCTTCCCTCTCCAAACACATCTTTTCAGCAATCCTGATCAGTGACTCCTCCCCAATCTCTCCTCCTACTTTCTGACGTGGTTTCTCCCTTGTTTTTAGGACCATACATCAGTTTTCCAATTGTGAAAAGGAACAGAAAGAAATTGGATCAAGAACTAGTGAGCTTCGCTTTGCAAGTCATCTCTTAGTGCCTGATAAAAAGAAAATGTAAAATTCCAGATGCTATGATTCGTATCTTGAAATTGTTCTGTAAAGACCCCCCATTCTGTGTCCTTTGCCTCTGGGGCTGCCATGGTAGAATCACAGAACAAAGAGTGGTGATGAGGATTAGTATTTGGACAAGTCCCTGCCTACTAGGAGTCATAAATGTGACATGCAAACTCGAACGTTTCCCAAGAAGTGTTAATATTTAAGAGCGGGTCAGATCCAGGAATTTGTAAATCTGCGGTTTTTCTTTGAACAGCTCTCCAGCCAGTTGTAACATTGTTGAGTAAACTGGCAGTCTGTTTGCTGTTGTTTCCTCTTTTTGAAATTTAACCTCTTGGAAAAACAGCAGTCTGGACTGTTAGATGTCTCAACATAGGCCACCAGCGAAGACCACTTAAAATTGTTTTTTTTTTTTTTTTTTGATCTGGAATATGAATTCCCCTGCAGCAAGCTTCTTTCCTCCTTTTAAATCATTTTGACAGGGCATCTTTGCTGGGTGCAATTTCTGTGCCCTTTGAAAAGCTGAGGGCTGAGAGTTTAGGACTGAATGAATATCCACAAAGGTTGGGGTTTCCTTTGACTCACATTGTAATGGAAGAGAGTTTCTCAATTTTTTAAATCTGTAGTGGAAACCTTTTTATTTTATTTTTATTGGAAAACTTTTAAAAATCAATTCACTGATGTTTAATTCCATGCCACAGCATTTCAAATGTTAGACATTTTGATGTTGCTTTTAAGCAGATACAGACTTAGGTGTGTTTGAATAATCACCAGTAACAGAGAGAATGATCATGTTGATAGAAGTCATTGCTATAAATAATATATGTTCGATGAATCACAGCTTTATCTCCTTTACATTGTAAGCAAAATTCTACCATTTCCAAGTAGATTCGATTCAGAGAAAAAGTTTGTAGGAAAGGAAGAACTTTGGAAAAGAAATCAGCTCTGGGACTTTCAGACCCTGCATAAGTTTCTCCACTCAGTATACAGAGATCTGACAATAATAATATGATGAGTCATGATATTTTCCTTGGATTAAAATTGATTCATGTTTTTCTCTGCCACCAGTAACAAACGATATAACTAGCCAAAATTTGTTTTTATTGGCTTCAATATCAAATTTCAGTTGATAGAATTCCACAGAAAGGAGACTTTGAAACAATCAACCACATTGGTAAAGCAATGTTTTGTTTGGAAATATCACAGACTGCTGCTTCAAAGTTTTTAATGAAAGGTTATGTGTTTCTACAACATACTTTTTTTAAAAAAATCAGAAGATGGGAGATAGAAACCTACATATTAAAGAGTTCTGCCAAATAAAGAGATCTATACCTTTTTATTAAGAAATATCTGCTATAACTTAATTGTAAGTGAACATCACAAATTTTCACAAACAAACTAGGGAGTTTTGTGAATGATACCCAATATTTACATGCTCATTGCCAAGAAATCACTGCCCACTAGGAGACAAAGGAGTAGTCTATGGGTACCAACACCCTGCAGTTCAGACTGAGGTTTCAAAGCCATAATAATCCATCAGTTAAAAAGCCTTTGATTATTTTCATAAATGGTGGGCAAACAGTGATTGAGACAGAGGGCAGATTTTATAATTTCTAGTTTCTCCTGGAAAAATGAAATAATGATGCCTCTTTTCCAAAACTTTAAAATAAAGATTTTAATTTACTTTTTATCTCAAATCAGTTCAGATACATTTTGGGGTTAAAAGGCTAGAAAATTGCAGCTATTAGAATACTAATTTTATGGATCTTTTTTTTGGAGGTAGTTACTTAATGAAACAAAAATTAGTAAAATATTTGTCAAGCTAGATTTTCATTGGCAATGCTCTAAACATAATGAATATCATTCCCGGGCAGTTCTTTTGCCATTGGCAGTACTGTAACTGCTTTGAATATTTATAATAATTGCAATGTTTTGAATCCCTATGAGCAAGTTAATATATTTCCAAAGACTTCAGAAAAATTATCTCAAATTATTTAGCTTGCAAATGGAAGGTCTAGATTTTAAATAGAATTGTGTCTTTAAATTCCTTTCATTACAACACATACTATTATGTTGATAAGACAAAATGTATCACTTGACTCTATACGATAGAAAATCCCACTTATATATTAACTTTATCCATAGAACAAAATTAATATTTATTTTCAAATATCTTTCATACCTTCTTTTCTCATGCTACTGTAGTGGCATATCTTCATTATCTTTACCCTTAATCTAACCTGGGTCAGATAGAAAGCATGGATAGTACAACCTTCTTTCCCTTACTGACATCAACCATCACTATCAGAAAAGAGGACTCATTCCATGGAGCCTTCTATTCCCCATCACAGTGCTTAGTGACCTGAGTTTTGCACCCAAGAAAAGCATGCTTGCCAGCAATTGCATCCTACGCATAATTACCTCGGAAATCTCAATACCACTTATTATCTAAGATCAGACCCTTTAGCTCCCCCAAGAACTCTCAAAAAGTTTCTGTCAACATTTTCTTTCTCACTCTTTATATTTAAGATATATTTTATATCTCATATCCTAATTTTGTATTCTTTTACTGCTTATATGCTTCCTCTTAATCAAAGAATATTGCTTTGCTTACATTACTCATTTTAGGACAACCCAACAACTACCCCCAAGCTAACTAATTTCATATGTCATTCCCAAATTTTCAATATAATAATTCTCTGAATCGATGAGATTGATAGCAGCGATTGACAGATTGACAGATACATCAATTTCCAAAGGAAAAAAAGTAGAAGCAAGAAAGCAGCCATGAAGAAAGACAGAGATAGAGCAAGAGAGAGAGAGACACATACACATACACACACACAAACACAGATAGGTCAGGGAAAGAATCATACTATTTCATATGTACTTCATTTTAAAATAAAAATTTTTGATACTGGACCATTATTTTTTTTTAACTGAGAATCTGCTAAAGGGAAGTTATCCATCTTTCTTACACATGACATGCCCAACATAAATGCCACTATGACTCCCAGTTTTTTATTTATTTTGAAGGGATCAAGAACCCTTCAAAATCATCCTATATTTTTTTGTGATTTTTCTTCTGATCTTTTAATTTTTATTTCAATATTTTATTCATTAATATTTTTAGGAATACATATTTAAAGGTCTTTGTAAGTGTTCAATTTACTTTTCATACGAAAAACCCACCTCTTTTTATGCCCTATATTTCTTTGATTTGTATATGTGATTATGATAAAACCATATATTTGGAACAAATACATCTTCAATTGTCTTAGAAAATGACTAGATTAGAGAATGACTAGGTATTTAAGGGCAGGGACTATGCTAAGACAATATATTTTATTTACTAAATGAATGGAGATTTTATTTACTAGTGATTTGATTCAGTAAATGGTCAAGAAAGATTCTTCTCACATTTATATCTCATCACTATTTGACTCTGATTATTCACAACTTTTGGTGTGTGTGTGTGGGGATTTTCTTTCCATAGACCTATTATAACTGGTTTCATGTAGCATGGACTTCTGAAGATTTCCTCAGTTTTTCACAAAGCAAAACCTCTTGATATTATAAAGAAAGTATACACGTATTCAATAAATTCTATTTATGCATAAAACTCATGGCAAAGTAAAGTCAAGAGACTTTTTAGAAATTTACAGAAAGGAAACATTCTCAATGTTCATGTCTTCAAATAATATATCATAACTTGGCTGGAACATAAAATCAGAAACTGAAAATCATTTAGAAATCAAGACTGGAGTTGTTGCACTAACATTTTGTATGCACAGTGGATATGATGTAGTGTTCAAAAACAAAATGAATTGGACTAATTGGAATATTTTGTTTAAATAAATAGTACAAGCATTTTAATTGAAGAATTGAAATATTTTAGAAGCTAAAAAAATTAAAACCTTTTTTAATTTTCACTATCTAGATTTTACATATGGCTCTGTCATTCTCAGCTTAACAAAAGAGAAATGAAAGACTGGGAGAATTGTCCAAGGTCAGATAGCAAGTGATCTAAACATAGCTAACCAACCACAGGGTACCCAAAATATTCTTAGTCAAAAGACTTAATAGCTTTATACCAAAAATAACTACTTCAGTCAAACAGAGAGGGATAATTGCTACTTTCACAGACAACCAGCATCATTTCGGCCCAGAAGCAACATTAAATGACCACCCACACATCCCATCACATGTTTATCCACCCCAGCTGCAAGACCCTCTACTTGTTGGCTTCTCATTGACCTAAAAAGAAGAACTAATGAATAAACAAAGCCTAAAACAGAAGAAAAAGCAGTGTGCATAAAAATGCCACTAAGCTTTAATTCAGTCTGTGGGTCAGCTCTTCCCAGCTTACTGGTTCTCAGTGAAGTAGCCAAACCTGCTATTTGCAGAGACTGTGGTGGCTCCCCATCTACCAATTCAAATACTTGGCTGTGCAGGACAGGAAACCTCCAGCAAGCCTCAAAAAGTCCTCAGTTTAGACAATATGCAACCATTGGCTAGGACTAATTCAATTCCTTCTTTTTTGTCAAAACAACAAGTTATTAGTGGTTCCTGAAGGCAATTATGATTGACCAGATGTGTGGTTGTGTCAGATGCTCCTCTCAAGAAAATGCTCTGGCATCCACTATAGCAGCATTTTTAAGTTTAAGACTCAACCACTATAGCAGCATTTCTTTAAAGTAGAGGTCAAAACTGTGGTCTTTAGGCTGAATTCAGCAACCAGTTGGATTTTGTGTAAGCTACATGACTGTCTACTTTTTATTTCTTTTTTTTACTGTAATGCATTGGATGGGAATAGGGTAAATGAATTATTGGGATATTTGTCCTTTGGACATTAGCCTATGATCAGAACCTGTGTGACTTACCTGGCCCAGTGGGTATGTGCATGTGTGAGTGGACTCACCTGGGCCTAGAAGGAAAGGATAAAAGGGTAGAGGAGCATGGATGCTAGGAGAGAGCACAGAGAGGGGAGCCAAAAGGAAGAGAATGAAAACATGTACCGTGGATAACATGAGGGGGGATTTTGGAGGATATTGAGGGAGGACTCAAGTGGCTGTTTCTTTGCTAGGTGTTTTCCCCCTGTTCACTGTTAAAAATTCTGTGAAGACAATGCCAACGACTCCTATATTCTTTAGCTGCTAGACCAATGATGAATCTACCCTATTTGGGATGGTTGTATAACAGTGAGGCTTTTGATAGTTTTCATGGTGTAAAGCTCTTAGAATCCTTAGACTCATTCCCATCACACATATACAATATAGATATACATATATAATGATAAAATATAGTAAGGTAATTAAAAATGATGCATTTTAAAGTTATTAATTTAATGAATTGTAAATTTATAATTTAATTTTTCATAATAACTGTTTAATGATCAACTTTCAAAATTTCTGAAATCTTAGCACTACACTCTTTATGTCAATATGAAGCAGTTGCAGTCTGCCTTCAGATAACATACCATAACCACATCTGCCATAGCCAGGATGGTTCAGGTTCAGGATGATGAATCTAAATCCCAGAACATATATTTACCTGTTGCTTGGCTTACGCAAGCTACTCAATTGCATGCTCAAATGTATAGGATGGAAAGTAAGTTAATAATATTAATTTTGTAATTCTAAGAGAAAAATGAAATAGTGTATGTGAAGGCCTTGTTCCTATATTTGACACATAATAATTCCTCAGTAACAATAATATATTTGTTTTTAATTCTAAATAGGAATCACTTGCTTAGATATGCTTTGCTACTATCTTGAAAAACTGCCTGGAAGATCTCAAAGAAATGAGAAATTTTATGAATAATGTAAGGAAAGAAAATGAGACAGGAGAAAACTGGAATGGGGGTCAACATGAGGGTAGTGAGTACAGAAAAACAAAATAAAAGCAAGAGATACAGAATTAAGAGGAGAGAAATTAACCAAAATACTGTTGATTTTCCTAGGTCAGATCATATCTATATTATCCATATATAGAAAGTCATCCTCAGTTTCTCATAAAGGTTACAAAATCTCTACATGCATGACTTGAGTCATTTTTCCGCAAATATACATCAATTATACGATTATCCCTTCTCATTCATTTGGCTAAATAATTTAATTGATAAAAGACATATGATTGACACAGATCCAGCTATATGCTCCCATCTTTAAATATGAAATTTTTCCCCAAGAATTCAATATTTTGCAGATCTGGTTGGCCATCAGAAATTGGGAAAAGGAAAGCCTATCTCAGGTAGACTTGGAGATAGCCTGGCCCTTGCAGAAAAATAGGAGATACAAAAGCCTTTTCAGTTCCAGTGTAAGTCTGTGACTAACATCCCTAAAATGTTGTTTTCTTGTAATAAAGTTCTAGACAGTCTTAAGTGGGTATCTATTCCTTACAACCAAAATTGCTAACCAGATAACCTTTGCGAGTTCAGAAGTTCTATAAAAATGCAAAAAATCACACCAAAGATGATATCCAGAAAGCCAATATTTATCTGAAAAAATGTTCAACATCAGTTTTAATAAAGACATAGGCCAGTACCACAATGAGGTATCTCACACCCATGAGTATGGTACGTACATTGAAAAGACACCAATGAGAAGTGTTAGAGAAGTGAAGAAAGAAAAGACTGGATAGATATTGGTGGAACTGTAAACTTGTACAGTTGTTCTGGAAAACAATTTGGATTTACCTTAAAAAACAAGATGGAAACACCATATGATCTAGCAATACTGTCTTCACGCATCTACACCAAGAACATGAAACCATTATTTCAAAAAAATTACGCAGTGTTTTTTGCAGCACTAATTACAATAGCTAGCCATGGGAACTACCTGCATGCCCACTAATAAAGACTTGGATCAAGAAGATGTGGATTATCCATACCATGGAAAAATTGAGTTAAAAGACAAAATGTTACTATTTACTACAAAATGGAAAGAGTTCAAGGAAATTATGTGCAGTAAATAAATTGGAATTACAAAGACAAATTCTGAATTTAGGGAGCAGATGAGTCAACAAAGACAAATATTTATAAAAAGTAACTGACCTAAGTAAATAAAATGAGGTTTCTGAGGTTAAGATGAAGAGGGAAGGGGAGAAAGGATCAAAGAAATATTAGGGTTGGTGTTGGGGGAAGAAAACAATTTGTAGGATGAAGTGAAAGATTTCTTCTACTTCCCAGATCTATTTGGAAACTTAGAACCAACCACTAACTTCTCATGTGATATTGGACTTTTATGAGCCTTGCTTTATTCTGTGATTATTTTAGATGAGTGGTTTCCTTGAGGCATTCCCTAGAGCTTCAAAGTTCTCCAGCATGCCCCTTTTGGGTTAAGATACCCTCAAAGGGCTTCAGAGAAAAAAAAAAAGAAAAGGAAGGAAAAAATACACAAAATCAGTATTTTATAGCTCTGAGCAATTAGATTCCAGCTTCCATGGTTAATGCATGAACAATAGAATCAGTGGAGCCCAAAGATATTAAATTCCTTGCACATAACCATATATATTATGAGTAACAGAACTTATTCTAAAGCTCAAGTCAGTCAGAGTTGGGCAACACCACACTCATCTGCCGTGCTTCCAATATTTGAGTGGCAGATTGTTAAGAATCCTTTGAGGATGATACTATTCTCAAAAATCAAACCTCATTTTCTCTTTTTTGTGTGACCCTCTTTATGAATTGTGTCAGACTGAAGAAAGTAGAAGTAGGAACTCAGTCTGCCGAGTGGCCAGGTGAAGTGTGGGCATGGCAGTTCTACTGACCTGTGTTCAAATACTGACTCTTCCTTGACAAGCTTGATGATTATGGGAAAGAGACATGACCTATCTAAGCTCCAGTTTCTCCTTTGAGAGAAGGAAATAATGAAAATGACCTACTTTATAGAGTTGTTGGAAGATTACATTGATCTATTTACATGTAATGCATAAATATACTTACCTTTCTTCCCTGTCATGCAGTCAAACTTCAGTTAATGATAAAATTGCTTTTTAATCTTAGTATTGTCAATAAATACTCCTAATTGGTCAGTAGGAGACAATATTCAAAGCAATGGGTTCTCTGCATTTTCACCTTAGAGTAAAATAAGGAGACATAAATTTATAGAATCAGTAGTAATATCCACATCTGTGTTTCTACATGATAGAAAACATTCCTTCAAAAACAGATATTTACTAAAACTTTTCTTGAGGATGCAAATTATTTTCAATGCAGAAAACAGCTGAGATTTAATGTGCTTTGAAAATGGGACATTTTATACAGGTTGATTAGAAAAGTGGCAATAAATGTTATAAACCATGACAGATAACGTTAGCTGTAAAAGCAAGTGAGACCTTTCCTGGAACTTCGATGAGGCAAAGCTGACAATAATCACTAGCCTAGCAACTCAAATCAGGAAACACTATGTAAGCACAGCTACACTTCATTAATGCAGAAGAACCAAATTGTTTTCAGCTAGAAGGAATGTATAAGGCGACATAATTAAGCAAGCAGAAATGGATCAACCTAGAAAATTTAAGGGACATTATTACAGCTTTAAAATTCCATGATGCAGTGTTTACTACCAAGTTCAAGGCAATCTAGGGCAGCAATTCTCAAGTTTCAATAGCATAAAAATCAACATGAGAAACTTGCAAAAAGTAAATTTTCCTGGATCCCGGCCCTAGAGATCAAATTCAATCATCCTGTGGTGCTATTTATTTTTTAAATCAAGTTGTGGTAATTATAATTTATGTGATCTCAGCAGAACTGGATCTGAGAAACACTGATGTAAACTCTCATATCAAGTAGCTTTTAGGGTGGAAAAGGTGACAACCTTCTTCAAAATGAAAACAGTACTCTTCTTAGCGGGCTTGGAGTGGAGGCAGGGCTAAACTTTTAAAAAGAAAAAAATAAACAGTTGAAACTATATAGGTAATTTTGATTAGCTGCATATTAACACATACTGAACCTTGAGGGTGTGCTCTCAGGAAACACCAGGTGTGAGTGGTAGCTCAAGCTTTCTCCAGGGATTAGAATAATTTATTTGGATCAACAGAGACACAAAGGAATTTCAGGTTCAATGAATTATTTAGTGGAAAGAGAGGTATTTATTTTCAATAATCTGCAAATACAAAAAAAAAAGACAGGATTTCTGCAATAGTGATCACTCAGTATGTATGAAAAAAATCCTTAAAAGCTAAAAAATTCTATAAAATACATGAATATAAGACCTGAACTCATAAAATATATAGAAGAAAACATAAGTGAAACACTCCACGACATATACTTCAGAAACATCTTTGAGGTCCCATCTAAAGAAGCAAATGAAGGAAAACGTAAACAATTGGGATTACGTCAAACTAAAGAGCTTCTGTATAGCAAATCAAATGAGACAATAACTAAAACAAGGAAATGCCCTACTGAATGGGAAAATAATTTTTGCACTCCATACAACTGACAAGGGACTGATAGCAAAAATCTACCAGGAACTCACAGGACTCAACAAAAACAAAGCAAACAACTCAATCAAAAAAATGGACAGAAGAACTAAAAAGACACTTCAAAGAGGAAATTCAAATGGCCAACAGGTATAAGTAAAAAGTACTCAGCATCACTTATAAATCAGGGAAAAGTAAATCAAAACCACAATGAGATACCACCTCACACCAGGAAGAATGGCCGATAGCGTAAAACAAAACAAAACAAAACAAAACAACAACAACAACAAAAAAAACCACCAAAAAAAACTGGCAACAATGAATGCTGGCAAGGATGTAGAGAAAAGGAACATTTTTACATCGCTGGTTGGAATGCAAACTCGTCAAACCATCATAGAAAACTGTATGGAGGAGCCTATTAAAAATACATCCAACTAAAAATATGATCTGGTGCTTCCATTCCTGGAGATCTACCCAAAGGATAGAAAATCACTAATTTGAAAGGAAATCTGCACTCTTATGTTTACTGCAGCACTGTTTATAATAGCTAAGACATGAAAACAAGACATGCTCCAAAACAGACAAATGGATCAAAAAGTTGTGATATACTTACACAGTGGAATAGTACTCAGTAAACAAAAAAGACAAACTCATGTAATTTGTGGCAACATAGATGGAGCTGGAAGGAATCATGCTAACCAAAATTAGTCAAAAGAATGATATAAATCCTGGATGGTCTCACTTACATGTGGAATATAGATAAACCAAAGAAAAGGCTAAGGAAAAGTCAAAACTAGTAAGCAAACTATAGATCTGAGGTATACAGCAAAGGAGGGGGCAGGAAGGGTGGCAACATACGGGAAGGATAAACAAAGGGAATATGGTGATGGTTCACTGGTGATATTGTGGTGGGAGAATTGTGGAGACTACAATGATGTAAGGAAAATATATATATTCCATAAAAATAAAAAACAGAACAGAATTAAAGGATCCTAAATTTCAGCAATTACATGCTTCACCTGATGGGCTGTTTTTACATTTACATAGGCAGGATATGTACAACATTAAATTCTAATCTCATCTCTGATCCCAGATCATTGTAATTTGGGGCAAAAAGTTTTACTTTTTTGGATTTAAGAGATGACTTGTTATCTCAAAATTTCTCCTCTATTCCATCTGTCTATAACAAGGTGTTTACTCTGTGCCAGGAACTGTTCTAAGCTTGTCACTTAAAAGTGAACCAGTTAATCCTCACAATCATTCTGAAAAGTATATATGCAAATTTTAATAATACCATTTTATAGAAGCACAAAAAGGTAAGTGATTTTTCCCAAAGTTACTTTGCTAGTATATGAGTCAGCATAGCTATTATACAGCACCTGCATATCTGATTCTAGATGCTTTTGTGAAGTGGTTTGGGATGAAATTTATGCTTACATCTACAGACTCTGAGTTAAGCAAATCACCTTTCACAATACGGGTGGTCTTCATCTAAGCAGTTGATGGTACAAAAGCTGACCTGCCAGAAGTCCCAGGCTTCAGTCTTTATCTGTATTGTAGGCTCTTTCTGACTTTACAGCAGACTGCCTTTGTATTTGAACTGCCATTCTTCCTGAGTCTTCAGTCTGCCAACTTAGCCTTATCAGATTTTGGACATTCAAAGCCTCCAAACTTATGTGAGCCAATATGCTGAGATAAACCTCTTGGCTCCAGTTCTCTGGAGAACCCTGACAAATAGTCACATAGTAGCACAGTGATAGAGCCAGGCTTGATTCCAGACAGCCTGAATTTTCAGGTAGAGAAAGTATAATGCCAGAGTTTGACCAAGTTCAGTCATCAAGGCACGTAGACTTGCAAATAGAATTTCTTCTTACTGTTCTTTCTCTGAATGTCTGCATTAGTGATGCCATTCAACTGGGCACATAAATTCATGAAACATGAAACTCCAAGTGGTGATACTAAAGAAATTAATGCTATAAAATTTGATCACAAACATTTTGTATGGGGTACAAAGCATTAATATTTTAGATTAGGAAGATTGATTTAAAAAAGTAACTGTCATCTTATAAAAAGTCCCTTATTGACAGTAAGGCCCCTCTTCACCACCCAACATAAAAATCTGAGCATAAGATTGTCTGACTTACTGTGGCTGTCTTTTCCTTCTTTCTCTTTTTCTTATTTGTTGACCTTGCTCTCTGTTTAGGTAATAGGTATTTTCTTGAGATATTTTAGAGTTCCTGTTGGTAATAGATGGACTTAAAATTATCATTTTCAGATTTCACATATTTTTTATTTAATTAAATCTATGCATTCTTGATAATGTGTATGTCAACAATTGCTCTCTCACAAGATTAAATTCAATTCTTGATTTAGATAAAGATGATCATAGAGACATAAAAACAAACTAGCCCTATCATGGTATCATCATCAACCAAGCACTAGGTCATAACTAAATAGTCAAGTAGCTGGTATGGAAAGAAAAAGTCACTGGAACCTGGGTCTTCTTTCACTAGAAGTTAGTTTTGGATTGTGACAGAGAAGGCAACAAAATTTCAGAAATTCAAGAGAAGGTCCTGTCTTCAAATGTATCAGTGTTAAGGCTTGGAAGTTTCGCTGGTGGAAGTCAGCTCTCTCCACTCAAGATGTTCACCTCAGGACATGAATCCTAGCTCTCAGGAAACACAGGGCCCTGCAAAATGAAGGAAACAGTATGGGTCAATATCACTGGGTGCTCTGTTTTTCATGCATACTCAAACTCTCCTGACCCAGACTTTTGACTTTTCTGACCCAGACTATTGACTTAGAAACTTAGGTAGCACTGGGGAAAGAAGAGAAGAAAGCAGGAGTCATTTTGGTTAAGACAGAGGCTGAGTCATTGCAGCCAGATTCAATTAGAGCAAGAGCGAGGAGTTCAGAACATATGGGCAGTTTCTTTTCTCTTAAATGTCTAGACACTCACAGGGGTGCACAGACTTGCCACTGACTATTCCCACTGAAAGCCTCTCTTTACGTAAAATGTTACTGGTTATATGGATTTGTTGGCATTATCTTTGAACTTGACATATATAATTCTACCTTTGTCAACATCCATTCCCATTTGCTATAAGCTTTAAACTATCCCAGATGCTTAGCAAATGTGAATTCTCTGGAATGTGACTGGCCTCTGTAATCTAGTTGCACAATCGCTACTTTCCTTCTCCAAATTCTAGGTAACTGTCAATTTTAAGTATGCATTGTCTGGAGCGTTTATTTGCTGTAGTTTAAAACAGACGCCAAATGTGTAAAGAACGTAACCTTGACTGACCACTATCGGCGTCTATGCTGTTTAAAAGGAAAATGGATTCTCAAGTCTGACTGCTTATCTGCTGTTCACAATCACTTAATGCTCCAAAGCATATGCTCCCAATGTCAGTTCTTTAGCTGCCTGTCAAGGCATTTCACTTTCAGTATGTTCTGTGCAAAATGCAGCCAGAATGTTAAGGATGTCAATTTGGATATTAAATAGACAAATCAGGATCAAAGTCATCTGATATTTACTTTTTTTTTTTTTTTTACACCATCATGTTACCAGCTTCTCTGTGTCCAAGGATAGTGGAGGCACTGTGTCTTGTTTCATAATTACATCCTACACTTTGCAATGTTGACTAGACACAGGCATAATAAAAATCCAATGTTCTCATGCCTTTTGAGGAGATTTAGATCTTGTTGTTTATCCTCAATCCTCCAATGCAGTTCTATTATTTTTGTCTTTTTTTCTTCAATTAAGCTCTACACCACAAGGAGAAGCAGTCACAAACAGAGAAGGGGGAAAGCTAATACAGGGAAGCATTTGTCAGGTCTCAGTAGACATTTGCAACACAGCTTTGTGTAATTATTTATGAGTTGCAGAGATAGACTATGTTAACAGAATAAGGAAAGAATATTGGGAAAAAAATCAGATAACCTCAGAATGCATAGGGTGAGCCAGGGGAAAATATATTTGCTTTACTTCCAAAAACAGATCAATCACCTCCTCTTAAAAAGGAAGCTTTCGAAAAAAATCTCTATGTAACACCAAAACTCCCTAACATCAGTGGCTTTATATACTGGCATTTGAATTGATTTTCTCCATTTTTTTATATGTGTGCAAGGGGGTACTTTTAATGAATAATTTTGTGTAAGCAGTTTGGCCATAGATCTAATTATGTTGATGAAGAAGACTGAAAATAAACATGGTCCTAAAAAATCCAGCTTAAGCTATTAAATCATTGATTAACCAAATAAAAACCACATAATATTTTTGGTTTAACCACTTGTTTAAATTATGTGTCAGACTTTCTTCTATATAAGTTGAAAAATGTGATTAATGAAAGCTGGCCTCTGAGGAAAAAAGAACTTACTTGTTCCATATGTCACAAAAAGGCTTGATTGGAGACGCGGCAGACTATAATTCTTTCCTTTCTGGAAGAAAATGTGAAATTCTTTCCACAGCTTTTAGACTCTGATCTTAAGGCTAAATGAATTATTTTTGTCTTCAGGATATTTCCAGTTTGAAACAGCCACAACAGAGTGGACTCATGACTGGTGGGTAGCAGACATCAGGGGCAACTGCAGGACCCCAAGCTTACCCCACTTGACTAGAAATACCCCACCAGCCTAACACACCATAATTAATTAACAGTGTGATCAGTGTTTCAACCTTTTAAGCCTTCAAAAACTGTAATCAATTTAAAAATTACAGTTTGATCAGTCTTATTATAAAGCAGCAAACAGAAAATAATCTTTTGAAGAAACTTTATTTTGCCTTGGGTCAGATATGCTGGCCATGAGACTGGAGATATAGAGGATGGAACTACTTGAGACTGTAGGAATAGATCAGGTTTTCCAGTCCTTCTAATATTTGCCAGGCACTGTACTATATTCTGTGGATAAAAAGATGACTTGGTTTTCTGAGTTTAAATAATTATAGTATTATATTTAGAGAGATTTATAGGCAAATTAGTGATTTTGTAATAAATACAATGTATGCAATAATATGTTAGCTATGTATAGAAAGAAAAGAGGTATAGAGATGGGACAGATTGCTTCATTGTTCTAAAAACAAGTTCAGGTTCCTTATGCATTAAAGTCACAAAGAATATTATTCAGAACATACCATTGATATAAATTCTTAACAGTCATGCATTTTGTAGCTTGTATTGCACTCATTTCATGAAGTAAAACAGCATTAGAATGTATGTGTGCATATGTGTGTATGCATCATCCATGTGTGTTCATCAAGTGGGAAGGGTGTTGGAGCAAACACCTCTCCTCCGCTTCCCATCCTTCCCCACTTCCCCAAATATAAGTTCTTAGGTCTCCTGCTATTACTTCCTTTTGTGGGCAAAATTTGATTTTTACAGGTTTGTGTTACCAATTAAGCCACACTAAGTGAAGTGGGAGTCATATATGCTTATAACTAAGATGTATAATAGATTTTAACAAAAACATGCAATTTGTCAAATTCCTTAATGAAACCATCAAATGTAAGAGAGTCACTTTTCATGACCTCAGCTGAACAGAAACTGAGTTGAAGAAATTCTGAGAACATGGAAAAAATCAAGTCAGTTTACAAAAAGTATTTGGAAAATTTTTTGCTACACATTTATTCTGACATGGTCCAAACATCAGGACTGACATTTTCAGAAGGAATAAAAATAGAGAACCAAAGTCATCCAACAAGAAATAGAAGCTTCCCCTAAGGGGGATATATGACTGAGTGTACCCTACAAAGGAGGTAGAGGAGGAATGGAACAGTATTGAGGGAGAGCACCTTCTGGAATGGTGAGAATGTTCTGCATCAGTATTATCCAATAGTGCAGCCACTAGTCTGTTGAGTGTTTGTTAGTTGAATGTAGAAACAAGAATGTTTCCACTGTGACTACAAAATCAAATTTTTATTTTTTTCTTTAATATTAGCTAACTTAAA
The DNA here is from genome assembly GCA_004024945.1 of Uropsilus gracilis. Classification (NCBI taxonomy): domain Eukaryota; kingdom Metazoa; phylum Chordata; class Mammalia; order Eulipotyphla; family Talpidae; genus Uropsilus; species Uropsilus gracilis. The sequence continues at coordinate 23,573 of PVHY01016797.1, forward strand.
TTTAAGCATTTACATTTGGCTACTATCTTAAATATCCCAAATCTCAAAAATAATACTAAAGAGGACTGCTGACCATTATTCCAAAATATTTCACCATTTTATATGTTGATTTTCATCAAATGATTTTTATATCTTTATACCTATCTTTAAAATGGTGCTAGTAATTCATACCCAAAGTAAAGATGTCAGTGACATATCTGATTTGACATAATGCCTTGATAAAGACATCATACTGAAGGATTTCTAGTCCAAAAGATAAGAGATTTAGAGATTAATTTGGAATTTTTATAGGATTACTTCAGGTAATATAATTGCAGAAATGATTATGAAAAGGTTTCTGCTGAAAAAGCTTGAAAGATGATAGAAAGATAGGCTTTTATATTATTTCAACTAAGAGTACTGGGAGGCGATGGAAGAGGACGGGGGATAGAGTTGGTGCTGAGTGTGACAGAGGGAAGACTGAAGGCCATTACAAAAAAGGAACATACCCTCAACAATGGTGAAAAGTCTGGTGAAGGGTGGGACCATCAGGACTACTGACTAGTCTGAAATTGTTCAAGAATAGTGAATTGTGGTTAGAATTGTTAGGAAAGGTGGATTGAACTAATTCTTGGAGGAGTACAAAATGTCATTTCAAGATTATACTATTATTCTATAGGCAATGGAATGAAACTAGAGATTTTGGGTAAATGGGAAACAAGATAAAATTTATGTTTTATAAAAATAGCTCTGTTGTCAGTATTAATAAACTTTCAGAAAGATGCAGAGGACTGCAGAGTAGTTAGAATGTAGGAAGGTGTCAAACAAAAGGTAAAGATTAACTAGGATCCTCACAAAGGACCAATATAAAAGGGGCTGAAATGGTTGAATAGAATCCAAAAAAAATGGTGACCTAATAGATGTGGGTGTTTAAGGAAAGAGAAAGACAAAGGCAACTGTGAAGCTTTACCTTTGAGTGACTGAGAAATAATATTCATCAAACTAGGGAAGAAAAGCAAGACCAGGCTTGTTGACTTGGAATATTAATTTGGCATACACTTGAAGATGACCACACAAATGCAGAGGTGAATTAAGTCTTCAAATAAATATTTGACCAGGATCTCAAAAGCAACACTCCAAAGCTAAGTAAGCATTTATTGGATGTCCAACTGGGTGCTGAAAATGCCAAATGAGTCTTGAGCTCAACAGAGAGTACAGAATAGACATGATTCATCTGAATAGACATAATAGGGAAAGTCATAAAGTATGAGACTAGTTAAAAAGTGAACACTGTACAGTTCACAGAGGAGGATTAGAATAGGAGAAGGGAGGATAAGTATGCATCCCTGGTGTATGAGTCAGCAAGAGAAACCAAAAGGTAGATAAAGAGAATTTAAAGATGAATTCCGGAAAATAGTGACCAAGTGAAGAAAGAATAGGGTTCATTCAATAAAATAAACACTAAAAGCTATTAATTAACTGATTGTAAAGTGCTGTCTGAATAAGAGTCAGGGTAAAACAAATATGTGGAAGTTTCATATAAACAGAAAGACCAATATCAGTTGGTAAGGTTGAGGGGCAGTGAACATAGCAAAGGAATAATTCCCTGTGGTCTGAGTTACTTAATGTATATTGAGGGGAAAAGAGCAGAGCCAAAAGTATGTAGATAAGTTGAGATGAGATGATGGCAGTTATCAGTAGTGAAGAATGGTCAAAGGTCAGTTATATATATCTGGACCCTGAACAACCAATTTTAACTTTCTGAATTTCAGTTTCCTTTTACTTGTAAAAGGTATAATTGCATAATTCATAGGATAATTTTGAGGAGTAAATGAGGCATCTGGCATGGGTTTAATAAATGTAATTTTCTAACCCTTGCTCCTGTTCAGTTTGTATTGGCATATCTGCCCTTTATTATGAGCCCTGATTTTATCAGCTGATTGCAGAGGGTCTTGCACTTAGAACAGATTCCAAGCTTCTAGAAAAGAGAAATTTCATCTTATTCATCTATGCCTTATCACATATCTTCTATCATATCTATGCCTATCACATTTGTACCCTTAAATCACCTCAATTCCCTGGAAATCAAAAGTTTTGAGGTAATATTTTTGCATTCTGCTGGAAACTTTTTGATTCTGACTTATGAAACACACAATTTAAAAGTGAGAGATACTAGAAAAATATTTATCCATATAAGAAATTTTTTTACCTTAAACTCTCTGTTCATATAACAGCAGAGTTATTGGTGACTGTTTTCCAGAAGAATGGGATAAGTGTACCTGGTAAAACTAACAATCTTCTCAAGATTTGATCTGACTGAATAGTTATGCAGTGCAGATAGTTTGATGAAGAATAATATGATGTGTCTAACTTGATACATGTTTGGTGGATAGAAAGAGTAATATGAGTTGGGTTAATCTGTCAGTCTCACTCATTTCTCTCTACTAAAGGATTAATATAAGTGTAGTTTTTAGAAGTGTATCCAAAACTTATAATGGAAAATAGTGCTTCATTACAAAGAATAAAAATATGATGTTTTATTTGGAAAACTGCTGCATAAAAGAGTCAAAATGAGCTGTACTTTTTGGATAACTCATTCGTTCACAATGTAACAAACTATTGAGCCTTACTATGTTCCATGTTATTTATCAGGACCTGGATAAGATGTGGATTAGACAAACAGCATCCTTGTTCTTGTGTCATGCACAGTCTAATAAATAAGGTAGACATTAAACAAGTAAATGTAAGGGGAAGTTTTAGCAAGGCATTCTAGACACACACTAAGTTTCTTCATTCTGAGGGATATAATAGCAAAAACAGTAAAGATAAATTGCAATTACAGAGTGAATGATGGGTCAGTCTCTGTTTTAAAATACGTTTCATACATCATTCAATTTAATTTACTTGTCAACTAAATGAAATAGATACTATTATTATCTCTACTTCACAGAGGAAGAAATTGAATTACTGAAGGATCAGTAATTTGCCCCAAGGTCACACAGTCAGTTGTGGAGAAGGCAGACTTTTAATCAGGATGACCAAGGGTTGATGAGTTTAATAAGTGTAAATAGGACAAAACAGATATATCTAAGAAATCTATGATATTGATGTGTTCTTGCACATTTGGGTCAGGAAAAGTCACAGAAAAATCTTTTTAGTGGCTTTTTAAAAATATCTGATTTATGAGGTTCTAACCGACCAACTATTTTGACAAACACAAACACAAAGCTGTGTTTCTTAAACTGGGTCAAGTTTCAGTGTTAGTCTTCAAATTACTGCTTAATAGGCACTAGAGTCTTCCTTTACAAGTCACTTGATCTGTGTTTGTTCACATGGGAACAAGAGGAGTAACAACAGTAGCTGCTACTCAGAACACAAAAGAAAAGTCTTAAAGAGAGACTGTGACTGATTAGTCTTTGTCACAGCCTTCCCACACTTACTGGTGTCAACAAAGTGACACAACCTGGACCTCAAGCATGATATCAACCCAACTGCTGCCTTGTGCATTCACACCCACCCTCTGGAGATGCTGTGGCAGATGCTTTTTTGTGCTGGAGTCATAGCCCAGAACCTACGTAGTTTTGTGGACAGCTCCGTACAGGCTCTTTCCTCTTTTGCCTCAGGGCTTCTGTCAAATCAAGGAAGCCTACTCAGTCTTAAAAGGGATGAGAACATGGATGGAGCTGGAAGGGATTGTTCTAAGCAAAATACACCTGAAAGAGAAAGATAAATACTGGATGGTGTCACATATATGTGGAATATAGAGAAACCAGACAAAAGGTCAGGCAAAGACAAACATTAAAACTTGCCCTTGAATGCCAACCTGAGGTATCTGGTAGAGTGGTGGGAGAGGTTATATTAGGGGCAGGGTATTGATTGTTGAGAATTGGGGAGAGCAGGGAAAAGCAATGATTATGTTGGAGGACTATGGGTGCTTTGGTGGTGAGAGAACTATGGTGACCACACCTCCACACCTGAGGGGAGAAATCCAATACGGCCAAAATATTAAGGAAGTAAAAAAAAAATGTACTTCATTAAAAGTTTTTAAAATAAATTTTAAAAAAGGGGATGGGGAATGGAAAAGGTTCTCAGGGCACTCCTTAACATATGAAAGGTGGGTTTGTAAAGTTTCTTAAGTCTGTGTACGTAACAAAAGATGAAGTCTATTGAAAGACATATGTTTTCCAAAAATAAGATGGTTCCAGGAAAGAGAGAGGAAATGCAACAGTAATTGTTTTGTCATTGCTCATGAGAGGGAATTAACATAATTTCATAAAGGATTAGCGAGAGCCCTGGGACATGGAAGCAAAGGCAAGAAAAAAAGGAAGAAAAAGAAAGATTCAAATGGGAAAAAATTGAAGATACACTTGGGAAAATATCTGACAACTTGAGTAAAACCAACATCAGAGGCATGTAGGAAGGAAAGAGAAAGACAAAGGAACTGAGAAAATATTTAAAGAAATAATTGAAGATAATTTTCCAAATCTGAAGAAATAAATGAAAATATGCATACAAGAAGTTAGAAGAACACCAAAATACTATAATGAAAGAAAAATCTACAGCAAGACACATAATAGTTAAAATATCAAAAATTCAAGGCAAAAAATAATGAAGCTGTGCGAGGTAAAAACACATAACCTATAAGAGAAAACTTGGTAGGTTCACCTCAAACTTCTGAGAAGAGATACTTAGGGCAAAATACAGTGGAATAAAATATATAAAAATAATTCCAACATAACAAGGACACTTTACCCTTCAAAGCTCTCCTTCATATATGATGGAAAAATATGATCCTTTTCAGACAAACAAAACCTCCAAAAAAATGCACCATAACTAAGCCCTCCCTTCAAGAAATACTACAAGAAACCTTAAAATGTAAACCAATGGAGAAATGAACAGGAAGTTTGGAACAAGGAAACTAACTGAACCACAAAAAAGAGATGAGTAGATAAGTATAGACTGCCACTTATCAATTTACTGTAAGTGTGAAAGCACTAAATATACCAACAAAAAGAAACAGAGTAGCAGAGTGGATTAAAAAACTGAATCTGACTTTCTGCTGTCTCCAAGAAACACAACTAACTATTAAAGATATATGCAGATTGAAAGCAAAGCCTGGAAAACAATTTTGCAAACAAACAGACCCCAAAAGAGGGCAGGTACATCTGTACTCATATCAGATAAAGTAGAGTTCATACTAAAAAAGGTAAAGGTAATAAGAGACAAAGATGACCACTATATAATAATCAAGGTGACAATACAAGAGGATGACATAAGAGTTACCAATATATCTGCACCAAATGAAGGAGAATCAAAGTACATCAATTGCTTGCATCTCTGAAAAAAAAAAACACATTAAAAATGCATATGTAGCAGGAGACTTCCATACCCTACTCTCATCAAGGGACAGATGCACAAGACAAAAAATAAATAAGGATATAGTAACCCTAAATAAATGCCTAGATCAAATGAACCTAATAGACATCTACAGGACACTGCACTTGTAAGAAAGGAATACACATATTTTTCAAGGGCACATGAATTATTCTCCAAGATTGATCATGCTGGGCCACAGGACCAGCATCAGAAAATTTACAAGGATTGAAATCATGCCAGTGATTTTTTGGGACCACTAAGGCATCAAACTAGAAATCAATCATGGAAAGAAGGAAAGGAAAACTCCCAATTCTTTTCCTTCTTCTGGAGACTGAAGACATCACCATTGAATAAAGAATGGATTAATGAGGAAATCAAAGAGAAATAAAGAAATATTTTAAGATGAATGACAATGAAGAGACAACTTTCCAGAACATATATGATGCTGCAAAAGCAGTAATAAGAATATATAGCTATACAGTTTCATATCAAGAGACAAGAAAATATCAAATGAAACAACCTAGTCTCACATCTGAGAGAACTAGAGAAAGAGCAACAGAAAAATCCAAAATCAAGTCAAAGGAATGGGATAATAAAAAAAATCAAGCAGAAATAAATGCAATGTAAAAAAAATGACAAATGAAATGATCAATAAAACAAAAAAGCTGATTGTTTTAAAAGATAAACAAAATAAATAAAATTCTATCCAGACACACAAAGAAGAGGAGGGAGAAAATACAAATAAACAGAATCATAAAAGAATGAGGAGAAATTACAAAAAACAAAGCAAATACAGAGGATAATTACGGGTTACTCTGAACATCTATATGCAAATAAGTTCAACAACCTCAATTAGATGGACAGATTTTTAGCAGCATACATTCTTTTTTTTGTAATTTTTAAATTTATTTATATATATATTTCACATCATTTCAGTCCCTGGGGGTCACTCACCACCTCCCCCCCCCCCCGCCCACTCCAGCTGGTCCCCACTCTCCACTTGTGCAGTTTCATTTGGTTGACCATATATTAGTGAAACCATTTGGTTTCTGTCCCTTTCTATCTGGCTCATTTTTGCTAGAATGATTTCTTCTAGGTACATCCAGGTTTCCATAGATTCATCAAATTTGTCATTTTTAATTGATGAGTAATACTCCATTGTGTATATATACCACATCTTTTTCATCCACTCATCTGTTCTGGGGCATTTGGGTTGTTTCCATGATGTTGCAATTATAAACAGTACTAGTAGCATACATTCTATCCAACTGTATAAAGAAGACATAGGTAGCCTACACAAACCAATCTCAAGCAGTGAAATTGAAACAGTAATAAAATCACTCCCCAAAAACAAAAGCCTTGGACCAGATGGATTCACAAATGTGTTCTATCAGAAGATTAAAGACAAACTGGTGCCTATCCTACAAAAACTCTTTGAAAAAATAGAAAGAAAAGGAATACTACCAAATACATCCTATGAAGCGGACATCACACTAATACCAAAACCAAACAAAGATAATGCAACGAAAGAAAACTATAGACCAATCTCACTAATGAATATGGATGCAAAAGTTCTCAACAAAATACTAGCAAATAGAATGCAATGATGTATCAAAAAGATAATACACTATGACCTGGTGGGATTTATCCCAGTGAAACAAGGAAGGTCCAACACCCCAAAATCAATTAATATAATCCAACACATCAACAAAAAGAAATATAAAGACCACATTTTTATATCAATATATGCTGAGAAAGCATTTGACAAAGTTCAGCATCCATTTATGATAAAGTTCCTTGAAATTCTGGGGCTAGAAGGAGCATAAATTAACATAGTAAAAGCAATACATGACAAACCCACAGTCAATATCATCATAAACAGAGAAAAACTGAATGCCTTCCATCTGAAGTCAGAAATAAGACAATGCTATCCATTCTCACCGCTGCTTTTCAATATAATTCTAGAAGTCCTAGCTAGAGCAATTTTATAAGAAAAGAACATAAAAGCGTTCCAAATAGGGGTAGAAGAAGTAAAGCTATCACTGTTTGCCGATGATACAATATATAGAGAGAATCCTAAGAATTCTACAGAAAACCTAATGAAAACAATGAATCAGTTCAGTAACTAGCAGCCTACAAAATCAATGCAAAAAAGTTAGTACCTTTCCTGTATGCAAAAAGTTGGTCTGAAGAAGAGATAAAGAAAAGTACCACATTCACAACTGTACCAATGCAAATTAAATACCTGGGAATAAATTTAACAAAGGATGTGAAAGACATATACAAGGAAAATTATAAAATATCATTAAAAGAATTAGAAGACACAAAGAAATGGAAAGATATCCCCTCTCATGAATTGAAAGAATCAACATTTTTAAAATGACCTTCCATTTAAAAGGAATCTATGGATTCAACACAATTCCAATAAAAACCTCAATGTCATTCTTCAAAGAAATTGAAAAAAAGGTGCTAAAATTCATTTGGAACAATAAAAAAAAAAACTCAAATGGCCAAAACTCTCCTCACCAAAAGGAGAGGGATTGGAGGAATTATGCTCTCAGACTTTAAAGTGTACTACAAAGCCGTGGCATGGGACTGGAACAAAAACAGACACACAGATCAATGGAACAGAATCAAAAATCCAGAAATAAAATCATACATATATGATCAGTTTACCTTTGACGAAGAAGCAGAGAATAAACATTGAGAATAAGGATAGTCTCTTCAATAATGGTGCTGGGAAAATTGAGCCATTATAAACAAAGAAATGAATCAAGACTTCCCCCTCACATCATGTACAGAAACCATCTCAAAATGGATAAAAGATGTAGATGTAAGACCTGAAACCATAAAAAACACCGAGGAAAATTTAGGCAAAACATTTCAAGACTTAAACCTCAGTATCTTCTTTCAGGACACAGTTATGGATGCTAAAAAATGAAAGAAAACATAAATAGCTGGAAATACATTAAACTAAAAGGCTTCTACACAGTTAACAAGACAATAACCAAAGCAAAAAGACATTCAACTGAATGGGAAAAAAGTTTTGCTCTCCATACAAGTAATAAGGGTCAGATATCAAAGATCCACAAAGAATTCACACAAGGTAACGAAAACAAAGCAAAAATCCCAGTCAAAAAATGGGGAGATGAGCTAAGAAGCCACTTCTCCAAAGAGAAAATACAAATGGTTAATAAGCATATAAAAAATGGTCAACATCACTAGGAGGGAAATGGAAATCAAAAAACCACAATGAGATACCATCTTACACCAGTAAGAATGGCCTATATCATAAAAAACAGGCAACAAGTGCTGATGTGGATGTGGAGAGAAAGGAACACTCTTACACTGCTGTGAGAATGCAAACAGGTCCAGTGTGTGGAGGACCCTTAAACCACTGAACGTGGAACCACTATTTGATTCAGCAATTCCACTTCTGGGAATCTACTCAAAGACACCAAAACACTAATTCAAAAAGACATCTGTACTTTGATGTCTATAATGTCACTATTTACAATAGCCAGAATATGGAAACAACCCAAATGCCCCTAAACAGAAAAATGAATCAGAAAGTTCTGGTATGTACACAATGGAATATTATTCTGCAATCAAAAAAGACAAAATTTTATACATTTTTGATAACATGGAAATCATGCTAGTAGAAATAAGCCAAAAAGAAAAAGAAATACTGAATGAGCCACCCATATGCAAGATATAGGTAAAGCAAACAAACAAAAGGACAAGTAAAACTTAAAACCAACAAACTTACAGCAGAACTATGCATAGAACAAGCTGTGTGTGTGGAGGGGGGTAATTTAGGGGAGGAATTGGTGCAAGAGATTAAGAGGATGGTTCACGATTGACAAGATGGTGGGAGACTCTCGGGGTATGCAATGATGTTAAAATATACACATGTACAATCAAGTTAAAAGTAAATTAAAAAAAGATTAGAGAGGTAAGGACATTACATAAAGCTATATATTGGCAATAGTATATAACAAA